>CAAKMY010065672.1:0-22085 GCA_901111285.1 Corrigiola litoralis
TGGTTATAAATGGAAATATGACTTGAATTAACTAACTTAGATCGTTGCTTAATCGCTATTCCAGGAAACCAAGCTTGCCTTGGCTCATTACTCCGCCTAGGATTCATCATTAGGCGTTTAAGACAATGTGACACATTGGGGTGTCTACAGAACCATGAAGGGTCCGATCGAACCCTTGCACGAAAAAGTAACTTTTACATCGGTAAACTTCATGGTCCGATCGGACCCTTGCTCATTTGACGTCCATCCTTTTACCTTTTCTTTTAACTCTCATATGACCTAGTCCATGCATGGACCTAGGGAAGCGGGCCTAAGCCTCATTACTACACATGACAAGGCTTAATCACTCCTTAATAGCTTAGGATCGACCCGACTCATTGAATCTAACTGAAGCGGCCCATACTAACTCACTTTAACACGATTATTTACCTTTTTCCCTTCAATTGAGACATACCTCGGGTTTCGAGCTTATTTCTTACTAACATTTCATCTCTCTATGATCGAGGCTACGCGAGTACGAAAGACTTTCATCATCAAGTTTGACACAGACGAATTACGGTGTCTACAATCCTGCTCAAACAATTCACCAAAAGGAGAGACTATTGGGATTGTGTGCTTTAAGTCACTTGTTAAATCAACCTCAATTACAAAACGCACAAAAGAGAATTTTCTTTTACTTCATTGCACTTGTCTGTAAACAATGTAATACCAATCTTACTAGAAATCTTTGCAAGCACTCTAGCTGACCAATAGTGTACATCAAGATTGGGAAACAGAACTCAAACTAGAATCTTAGTATAATCTACTTTAGCCAGACTAAAACCTGAAGTCCATGGTTTAAGAATAAACATTCTATTACCAATAGACTAGGGACCACCTTTTAGAATAGCCCCTGAATCAGCCTTTATAGCAAATCTGATAAAATACCACCCCTTGCCATGTTAAAGCACTTGTGGAGATTTAACATGACTCCATTTATTAGCAACAAAATCCTCAATCATATAGGTTTTAGGATTATCACCCATGACAAAACCCACCAATGTTGTGTCCCAAAATTTTAACTCAGAAGCAATATCCTCGATGTCGATCTGAACAATCTCCTCATCAAAAGGAATAAAATCTAGTTCTAAGCCCTTGTCAAACTGCTTAAATTTCAAAGCTCCTTTTTTCTTCCATGCACTATTAGAGTTAACACCAGCACCCTCCTTATTACAAGGGTCTTGAACATGCCCATTGTCAGAGTTAGCAACAACAACTAGAGAAACAAGTGGTCTATAGTAGAATTCTCATAATTAGTAAAGCAACCCTAGAACTAACCAAAATAGAGCTCATAGCATCATGTTTATATCAGCATTAACATCAAGATTAGGAGAAGAAATTCCCTTACCAGTAGAGTTGAAAGCATGAGCAGTTACATAATTTAAAGAAGCAATATGAGTTTGAACCATGACATTACCAAGTTGGGTACGAGATAATTTTGGATCTAGTGCACTATTTGCAACAGGAGAAGTATCATCAGAATCAAAAGGAAGAGTGGATGACAAAGGTAATAATGTTGATGGCTTGTTGCGTTGCGGTTCGATGGTTGTATGATGCAAGTTGGTTGTGGGTTGGTAGCGGGTTTTCTTGTGTTTGCGGTTTGGTATGCGGTGTGTGTATGTTTGTGGGTTGTTCTTTATGTTAGGGTCCACCTGATGTGGGCGAGAGGATGAATATGGTATAGTTGATGATGATATTGGTAGTGGTGAGGTGGAGGTCGAGACAATGTGTGATCCAAGAAGTAGTGTTTGCCACCTCGTTTCTCTTGCGCATGCATGGGGGCTGCTCCACCTTCGGGATGCGTGCAACCGCACGAGTACCGAGGTGGCTACAACACTGCTTCCCCTCTATTTTAGAAAAAGAATTATTATAAACCTTGGGTTATGCTTAATGTTGTTGGGATTGTCGGGTTTGTTAGTGTATTTGTCAATGTTGGTTTAGATGTCGTGACAAGTTATAGTATTAACTCTTGTGGTCTAAGATTATGTATAACTTGGGGTTATTAAGGTTTAAGTTAGATTATGTTTCTTGATTAAAGAGTAGAAGAGTTCTTTAATTTGTTTTGAAGGTTTAAGTGGCCTAAGTTGTGACTTTGGAATTTCAAGGAGATTAAAGTATTTTAGAGTCGGATTAGAAGTTTAAGAAATAAATTTTAATCGAGTCTACTTTTGGTAACTTATAAAATCCCATCTAATTTGTAGAGTGCAGATTTGTGCCGTAGTTGTTCCTTGATTGAATTGTTTTAGTAGAGAGTAAACCACCTTATAAGGTAAGTGTTATGAACTTCTTTGATTTATGTGAAATAAAATGGAAGTTTGATTATGGTTTACCATGATTTGGTATTTCAAGCTCTGTTTTTCAACTTATGAATACTATGATTTTATGTGGACAAATCTTTTGAATTTTCTATTGCACAAATTGTTGGAAACTAAGGTTGATGCCTATTCCTATAAAAGGAATTTTACATAGAACGTGCAAACATATCTCACATCCCAATTATAGCTAATCCCTATGGTTCCACTTTAGAGTAACTGGTGACTCTGGGTGAGTTAGACTTGGTTCTCACCCGCCTATATAAGTATTCCCTCTTAACGACTCTCCTATTAACGTTGAGAAGGGGAGGTGCACACTTAACAAACTATTAGGCAACTGGCAGTTCTATAGGGTAGTGTGAGAAAAGGATCTCACAGTGAGATGATGGGCGATGATACGTACTTGAGTTGGTTTTGATTTTATGGTTATTTGCACAACACATACTATAAATTATTGTTTATGAAACACCTTTTTTTAAAAAAAATTCTACGTTTAGAAAGTGTTATGTGTGTATCGTCCTTTTATGCAAAGTTTTCATGAAACTCTTCCTTTTTATATAGGTGCAAGATTTAAATACCTTGCTCAAGTTATTTGGTTTAATGTCCTTGTTTGCATACCTTGTATTGTTAGCTTAATTCCTTACTCATCTTAGAAGCTGACACTTATGTGTTTTGGGTCGTTTCCCATGAAACCGGTACCTGTGTAGATGTTGTACTTGGTGATGTGTTGCATACAAGGGAATAATGGGGATATTTTAAAAGAACACTTTCGAAATGGCAGTTAGCCAAGAGTTTTGATAAGAAGACTTTGTTATTTATGTTTTGATTAGACTATGGTTCGAGAATATAAACTGATTTTGAAAGTTTGGAAATAGTATTTTGCTACTTTTAAGCTTTCCGTTGTTAAACGATGTTATTTATTATTGAATTTTTAACATTGAACACCAATTGGTGTTTGATTCAGGTCAAGCACTAAGAATTCGACCCTCCATAAGGCCAGGTTGTTTTAGACGTCGTATCGTCCGCCTTCACCTTAGCAAGAGGGGACTAGAGGCCTTGTTCTTTCAACAGTACCCTCATCTTGAACTGTCATAGTCCGAAATTGCTTCTCCTAGTGAACTTATTGATCTTAAAATTGACAGCAGACATTATACCCAAAAACCAATGTGATAGTCGTTCACCAAAACATAGGAACCCGAATTTCATTTTTGAGGGGAACATACGTCCAAGAGTACAAACTCAAAATTTGGGCACTGATGAGAACTAATGAGAAAAGCTCTCACCTAGGTTTTTGTCCCTGATTTTCTTTTATGGCATGAAAGGCACTCGGTGTTTATATGTTGAACCCTATTTGTGCAATCATAGTAAAATAAGGAAACTGAAGATATTGGAGATATTACAAATATTCCTAATATAAATATATTTAAAAAATACAACCAAAGAAATAAACCAAGCATATATGGACGAAGTTATCTTGCTCGACTCGAGCGAGACTGTGTTGACTTTAGTGAGCCTCGGTTAACTCGAGCGAGCCTGCTTCCTCATTACGGACTCCTTTTGCGTTACACCTCGCTAGAGGCGCCACTCGAGCGATCACTCGGGTGGCTTAGTTTATACGGATCTCCTGATCGACTTTGGGCTCACCTTATCCATGACCAATACTAATTTGTTCAAGTCACTTATCAAAAGTGGACTTCCCGGTTGCTAACACTTGTGTCCATCTCGGTTTTCAATACAAGTGCAAGTAAATATCGTGCTTGTAAGACGAATGAGCATGGCATGGGCATATAGGGGTTTTTGATCGAGATTTTTGAAATGGATTGACGGCCAAGAACTTTAATCTATTATTATTTTAGTTCATCTTTATTATATTGTTTACAACACGAACACGTAGTTTTGGATTTTTGAAGCTTTTGTAGTACTTTGCTATTTAAGACTTCCGTTGTTTGATTATTGGTTTATTTTCTTTTATGAATATTGAACTTCGTGGACGACCAAACGATATTTTATATTTGTCAGACACTAGGGATTCGACCCTCCACAAGTTTCGTTTGTTTCATAAAGCCAACAAATATGTACATCTAGAAAATGCTTTACATCAATTAATAAAGAGATATAAATAGTTTATATCTCCAAGCCTCAAACCCATTTGGGGAAAGAAAAAGTTAGAAGGGGTTTAGTAATGTAAGGATTCCAATTGTTATGAGAAGTGTGGATTAAAATAAATTGTCATGAGATCTGTGTGTTGTGTCGATTGTAATTGTAATTTGTTCAGGGCTGTTTGTTTAGTGATGGGTGATTTTCAAAAATAGATATATGAATGTCTAAAGTGTGGTTTACTAATGTTCATGAAATGTGTGTTTAGAGTCTTTTTCTCGGATTTTAGTGAATAGAAGAACCTTTTCTAACATTTACTTACTTAAAGTGACCAATTTTTTACAATTTGGACTTATATTTGATCATTTTAATTCAACTTAAAACTTTATCTATTTTCAAATGAATAATAAATGTCTTTTTTTTTTTATATACATAAAGACTAACTCTCTTAACGAACATTACTGGAGGGTTTCTAGAGAGAGACTCTCTCTCATCTCTCTAAGAAACAGAGCCATCATAAACCCCTAACCCTAGCTGATCTTTACCTCAAATTCTCCCAAATTTAATCTCAAATCATCCCCTCATAGCTCAATTGAATATTTTGGTGATCCTTCCCAATAGTGATTGATTTTCGTCTCAATTATCTACATCAATCATCCAAATCGTTTAAGAAGCACTTCTGGATAAGGCTTTGTTTCCTTATCTTCCTGGTTATATTAGCTTGGTTGTGGTTTCTCCCTTTGACTATTATCAAGAGGTGAAGTTGCTGTTAGCTCTGTTTTTGCTTTTTATGTGGTTCTTGTGATTGTTCTCGTACCAAGTTTCAAGTATGGATGAAATCAAGGATTACTGGAGGAGTAGAATTGAGTTGTTGGGAGAGAATATTGTCTCCAAATTGTTTACAGTATCTAAGGTGAAATCTTTGTCTGTTGAGGGACGACTTCAGTGGGGAATGGAGATGAAGGAGATAGGTAATAGGCTATTCCGTAAGGGTGAGTTTTTGTCTGCATCTTTGATCTATCAGACTATAGCAGATGGACTAGTGCCGGTCATTCCAAACATAGAAGAAGTAGCTGTAAAATATCTTGAATTGATTGTCCCATGTCTCCTAAACCAAGCAGCATGTTTTCTCAAGTTCAAAAAGTATGATAAATGTATTCTCCTCTGCAATAATATCTTGTTGCTGGATGACGAGAGTGTGAAAGGCTACTTTAGAAGAGGACAAGTTTATATGGCTGTCAATAACGTGGAGGCAGCTTTAGTGGATTTTAAGAAAGCTCAAAAGTTGGAACCTTATGACAAAGCTATCAAGAATGAAATTGAGAAGCTGGAAGGCACAGTAGCGAAGAAGCAGGGAGGTGGTGGTCACCTTAAGATGTCAGACCTTGCTAGAGCAAATGGAAAATTGCACTCCTTTGATCCGCTTGGCATTGCTAGCTCACCGTGTGTTAGTGATAAGTATGGTGATAAACAAGCCGCTGTTTCAATCACTTGTAGTTCAAGTACCAGGAACAATCAACCACTTGAAAATACTAAGCAGGGCGTTGAGTGTCTTCGCTCATGTGTAATGCAAGAAGAAATGACGGAAGCTGATGTTGCTCTCAATAGTGGTAGGAAGGAGAACAAATGCACTAGTGTGGTGGACATGATAGCAGATGACAACAATTCTAGGAAACATTCACGATCAATTGGCGGAAATTTTATGAATTGCCATTATGATGGGTATATGAAAGATAACAAGGTGGATATGCAGAGCAATGTTGTAAGAGATGGTTATGTATCATCGGACTCTAATTGTGAGTCGAGGGATCATGTCAAAGTTCTGGCACCAAAAGAAGTTCCAACTTTGAAGGGGGTTGTCAAGGGCAATGTCACTCAGCCTCATGATAATCAGCAAGAAGAAAAGAAGAGGAGTCGGGTGGATTATACTGATACTGAAAGTACGGGCAAGCGTTTAAGAAATCCTGATGCTACTTACATATCTGGCGAGGCTACAATTAAGTCTGCCTTGTCTTCATCTGCTGGAGTCAAAGTTAACCATGACTCAGAAATGGATTGTGATGTCAGCTCAACTAATGGTCTAAGTGAGTTGAGCGATGTAACCATGTCGGATACGATCAATCTTGAAGATGCCTCATCTTTTCAAGATGATGGGAGTTGTGTTGTGGGATCTAAACATATAAATTTCCAGGATGTTGGTCTCCGTTCTTCCAAGCATAACTTTCACAATATCAGGAAACAAAGTTCTCTCTTACATATTTCTCCATTGACTATGGAGAAGCTCAAATTGGGAAAAGATATACAGTTTTTTAACTCTTCTTTGATGTCTGTGTTGACGGTTCGTGTCGTCAAACCTAAAAACACTACTTTGAAGGAGACCCTCCACGATGAATCTTCGTGGGAAGCAGAGGTCTCTATAAAGGTCGTTGAAAGCAAGTCCAATGACCAAGTCATTAGAGATGTTTGTCCAGTACCACAAGTAACCCAACCTATGTATGAAGATAATGGGTGTATGGGTGATGAGCACTTGACCTCTAACCAGGCTGAGGTTGTTACAAATGAGGTGGAAACGTCGACAATTACTTCTGTTTTTTGTGATGGAAGTTCCCTACAGGAGGGCGAGAGTGATAGTTCGTTGGATGCTTCTCCGAAGGGAGCCACAAGGTGGAAGAGACGGCGTTGTACTAGCATGTCGACTGGTGTTTACGCTATTGGCAAGAGAGCTATAGTGGAGGATTACTCACCATGGCGTTACAGAAAACGGGATAAGCAGTTGAAATGTAGCAAAGACCGAAGAAGAAAAGGTACAGTATCACCTAAATCTAACGATTTTCTGTTTTGTAGGAAGGACAATAAGAAGAAACGACTTGCAGAGTCAAGTTACGTGGATGAAGTTTGGGAACCGGTTAGCAAGAAGGTGGCATTTAGTACTAAGTCTTTTAGTAGTAGCTGTAATGCGCTGATAGGGTTATATTTCATTAGTGTCTTTTAGTTTTTGTATGGTTTAATGTACTTTGTTTCGACCGATGTCAAAAAAAAAAAAAATGTCTTTTTAGATATTTAATGTTTTCAGATATCGTGAGCCTTGCATGATCGTTTACTTAATTCACTTTCTGTAAAGAGCTCATACGCATCCGGAAAAGCTTCTTCAAAATTATAATTGTTTAATCAAAATATAATTATTTATGTTTATAATGAACATTACATGTATTATTTACTTAAGCATCACTAGCCAAACAATAATGTGTCAGCCGTATACCAAAATACAACATCTGTTATGTACTAATGTGGTGAGGTTTTTGGCCTTATCCACTGTCATTGAATGATTAGTAGCGTGACTTTGTGACCAAATATATTCACCTCAAACTAGCATCAAAATGATGCAAAAAAAATTCCCAACATCCAACTATAATAATCTCTTCATTTTCACCAAGCGTCACTATGTACTATTTTGAGCAGTACTTATTTGTACTGGTATTATTACCAAATTCGGCCGGAACTAAAACAATATATATTCTCCAGTTTATTATATGTCAAAAGATTTTTTTATTTTTATTTTTGTCAGGCTTGTCAAACAATGAATGAGAGCTAGTTTGTCTCATTGTTATTATTATTATATCTTATCCATGCATAGCAATTCTACGAATCAGTACGAGAGTACAACCAACACACACGCGTGTACATTCACGAGTGACGAGGGTTATCACTATTATAATGTTGGGGACAAAAATTCGGAGCACTTGCATTTGGTCAAATCATATTCTTCTCAACTTGTATTTTGTATTTCCGTATTTAGTATATATCCTATTAATTTCTCAACATATTTGACACAATATGAAGTCTAAAAGTAGTATTTGACCCGTGCGATTCACAATCCTACTATTATTGTATTGTTTTCTATATTTTGTTATTCGTTATTTTATTAATGTTGATGTATTAAATAATTCACAATCTAACTTGCAAATTGTCAAATATAAGTCTAGTGTTTGATCTCGTGCGATGCACAAATTGTTAAAAAATATAAGGTATGTGACATGAGGCCGTAAATTCCTGATGTACCAATTTCATATGTCATTTGATCATATGTACTTGATGAGTACATGAAAGTGGGTGGAGGAGAGGGAAAATATGAATTTGGGTGATGTAGACTGCACCCGTGATAATTATGTGATCTGAATTATAACTTTTTATATTGAAGATTTTCAATTAAAGGGTAAATTAAATGAAATTTTAATGTGTGAGTTTTAAGGCCATTATTTGTTTTTGTAGAAAGAAGGACGATATATAGATGCCACGTTGGTGTAAATAATAAGTGCCATGTAAATTACATATATGTCAATTCTTATATAGTGGACTCATGTCCATCTTTTTATGTGGTCCTTTCTTACATTAACTAGGCAAAAAGGTAGATATCTCCAAATCAAATAAAAAAATTGCCGAAAATTTCTCCCTTTTTCCCACATTATCTCTAAAGGGTCCATATTTCTATATGTACATGGGTAAATTATATTGTGCACCCAGGTCCATAGAGAAGCATGTACCCCTCATTCCATTTAATGAATATGACAATACTTCTTGGTGAATATGACCCTCATCTTCAATACACTCCCTCCTCCAAATTAATTTTGATGAATATGAAAATAAATTTGATAAATATGAAATTAAATTTTGACGAATATAAAATTAATTTTGATGAGAATGACAATACTCTATGATGAACATGACAATGAGGTACACTATTTTTTATGTATATGAAATTATTTTTGATAAATATGAAATTAAATTCAATAAATATGAAATTAAATTTGATGCCATATAAATTAATTTTGATAAGTATGATATTATTTTTGATGAATATGAAATTAAATTTGATGAATTATAGAAATATGAAATCAATTCTGATGAACATGACAATACTCTTTGATGAACATAACAATGGGGTGCATGCTTCTCTATGGACATGGGTGCATAGTATAAGTATACATGTACATGGGTTCATAATATAATTTGCGCCTATATGGCATATGCCTTTTCATGGAACGCCTTTTAATAATATAGATAAATTTAAAAAATTAAAATTAAGTATTATTTAATAAAAAATATAACCTTGCTAAACTTTTATGTTCATAATTCCATAAGATGCATAAGTTATAAATACTCAAAATATGACTTTAAAATAAGTGAAAAACTTAGTAATGACAAACTAACCGAACGGATAAGGTTCATTTTGAAAAGTTGCTTAGGGAGTAATTATTTTTTTTTTTTTTACCTTCACCCTTAGTCATGATAGACGGACAAAATGGAAATGAAATCTAAAAGCTCCTTCATTCAATGCATTATTGCTACTCTAAATAGTGGTAAAGATTGAGCTATTGTAAGTGTCAATCACATATTCCAATAACTCCTACATTTTTTTTTTCATAATACTGTCCTTTATCGCTCATGTAGTCCGATAAATATACGAACTAAAAGAAAATATAATAAATATTTCCATCCTATTAATTATAGTTGTCCATTTTCGATCACAAAAACTACTCAAAATATACAAATGTAAGCCAACATCTCTATAAAGATTTGTGGTGGTGGTGCTTAAAAGTTAAAATTAGGGCTTAAATCTCATCTCCATCTATAGGATTTGTGGCGTCCTACGAAACTTAAAAATAAGTTATAATGTTTTAAGATGGTATGGTATAAGAGTGATCCAAAGTGGTTAATATATCTTCATCTTAACGCTATAAATAGAGTAAAAACTGTCAATATATTTTAAAAAACATTTGCATAATGGTCTTATATTTTTTATTCTTTTTTGGGTCATAGAGGAGGCGAAGAAAACCACATAGTGGTCATACGTACTAAAACTTACCCTAAATATTTTTAGAGCACATTAACTAGAACTTCTTTGGAACTATTTTTTTGGGTTTTCACCGTCTAATTTATTTAAGATTCGAGTTAGGTAGGATTACTAAGGAGACAAAGCTTTCCCTCATAAGTTTTAACACTGCTATAATATCAAAGTTTAAACTCACGACCTCTAGTTAAACCAGAAGTTGGATGTATAACTACATGCTTATAAGAGTTGCTGCCAATATGTTGCGTCATTGTTCAGTCCAAGAAAGTTTACTTTAATTTAAATTGTGGTACAATTATTCGAGTACTTGTACGTGTGTGTCAAACTGTCAACTGTCAAATCCACTGATGTATTGGAAGCTTGGTACCTAGTCTTTTTCTAAACTACTTTAAATTATAAAAGTTGGTCGAAAAAAGAAACACGAATTGGCGAAATGGAGGGCAAAGCAGAAGACAAGCAAGCAACTTCGTATTACCTTCTAAGAAACTAACAATTGCGAGTAAACTAGTAATATTATTTCTTTAGTTTGGTACACGCTTTCGGAGTCTTCAGTCATGAAGAAATGAGATTATCTATATAACATGATCAATGAGCTACTCAAGCACCTTAGTTAACTAAATTATATGCTCAGAGTATCCACCTCCACAAATTAAATATCAGATGATGCAAAGTTTTGCGCTAAGCCACCCAAGATAATCCAGTCAACATTCGTAAGAAACACCAATTACCTTGTTGGTAAACCAACATGCTCATATGTTGTGGTTGTTCACTGTGCTTTTTAACCATTGTCAAGGATTTGATCCTGCGTACGAAAAAATAGGGAATATTTATCTCTTTGAAGAGCACCTTTGCGAAATGGATAAGTCATTACCTTCGATGGTAGAACCTTACTGAAACTAGAAAAAAAAATGACCATACTAATATAATCTAGTAGGAAATTCCTATTCTTGAATGAATTGTGACGTAATATAATTTTGTTATTGTTTTACACGGTGTGGAAAGGTGTTTTTATATTTATATTTATACCTATCTATAATATTATAAAATATACCAAGAGTCAGTTGCGAAACTTGAATGATTTAGTTTTTTTTTTTTTTGGGGGGGGGGGGTAGAATTGATATTGATAAACTTGTAAATTACAAAGTTATGTAAAGCGACGATGTATTATTTACTTAAAGATAATTAATAGTCACATATCGAGTTAAAGTGGTAACTTTTTATCAACATTTCATAAATAATTCAACACTTAAAAATAAATATATTTAACGAACCATTGTCAATAATTTCAATGTTAGGTTGACAAAGTTTGGAGTATGTGGGTGATTAAGTATCACTGCAGAGATTGTTCAGTCTGGGCCGCTCAAAGGAAGGGGGATGTTTCTAAATCCTAGAAAGGTATTTTGAGTGTAAAAGATGACTTCGTGTCTTCTGCAGGAGGGGTTGATAATGTTGTCATTCTGTTGCAGAAATGGTGTAGTGCATGGGTTTTTCTTGTTAGCAAAGCTTACTCATTCTTCAACTAGGCATAAAACAATTTGGGACAGAGCTGTTGTACCCAAACAGTCTGTTATCACCTTACTTGTTGTTCAGAATTGCCTTTGCTACTCTGGATAATTTGATTAAGAGAGGTTTGCAATTGGTAAATAGATGTTATTTGTGTGAGAAGGACATATTTTCTTTTTTTAATTTTATTTTTTACAATCAGAGATAATTCAATATATGAGGGCAATACTTGAAAAATACAAAAAAGGAGCAATAAGCTCATTCGGAAAAAGACATAACCAACAACTACCCAAGCAAAGCATCCATCCGATGCTCGTTATCTAGATCAGAATTACAATGTAGAAGTCTAATACAAACATCTATTTTGACTAATCTGATAATCCCATCAATTGAATTCACTGTGCCCCGAAAAAGCCTTGCATTTATTTCGGCCCAGATGTGGTAAGTAGCTGCACATAACACACATCTCCTGAACTTAGCCATCCAAGACTTCCCCTTGTGTGAGAAGGACTTTAAGAGCTAGTCACTAAATTTTTTGGATGCAGTTATTCTAAGAAGATATGTTTTGGAGTTCTTGGTTGGATTGGGTGCAGTAGGTCTCCTAAATCCTTGCATTATGGGTTGATATGGTGTGATAGGAAGGTCCGAGGTAGGGGGTGGTATAAGAGGCTGATTGGATGCTCCTTGAATGCTACTGTCTATCAGCTTTGGTTGGAGAGAAATTTGAGATGTTTTAGTAATGTCAAGCGTCCTATAAAAGTGGTGTTTATGCAAATTCAAATTGCAGTTTCTGTTAGGATCTATTTTTGTGCAAGGGTTTGTGATGAGAGTAGCATTGATGTTGTTCTTGTCCATTAGATGTAATCAGTCTACTCCTTTACTGGAGTAGATTTAGGTTGTAATGGTTTTTGAAGTTGATAATAAACCACTCTATCTTCACTTCAAAAAAAAAAAAAAAAAAACATTACATTGTTTTTGAAATAGGACAGATTTTATACCATTTAAAAAAAAGGTTTACTCACCAACTACTCAAAAAGCCTCTTAACTAAAGAGTCTAATCAAGCAAACAATCCATTACATATGATTCACTATGATTGCTTTCAACTAAATACATTCGAACACTTACAAGATATTTAATCCTCCTCACAATATTAACAATATCCCTACTAACCTCCCTAAATATTCTAGAATTTCTTGCACTCTAGATTTCTAAGAATGTAGTAAACAAAGACACCCTAGCCACTTCTTCTTCCAAGCTTTCCCCATGTTGTATTTCTTGAACCAGTTCAACTCATTCTTCAGACTATATACAACCCTAGTGATATTATGCCACAATAGCACATGCTGCCCGATAGCCTTAGAAACTGCACACTCAAAAAGCACATGATCCACAGATTCACAAGCCTTGTGACAAAGGGTGCACTTGTTCACAATTACCATACTTCTAGCCACATGATTATCAACAGTAGGGAGTTTCTTCTGAGCAATTAACACGCCCAGGAACGAATATCTAGGCATGATGGTAAGATCCCAAACAGTGACATTCCAGAAAACCACAGGAGCACGCTTCCTAAAGAAGTGATAGGCCTTTGAAACCTTCATTCTCCCTAAGTACCATGAAGACAACAATTTCTGAGCAAGCAGCAATCCTCCAGCACTTGAAACAATTTCATCTGTTACAGTCAAAATAGACCTCCAAACCCCAAGAGTCATTAACCCTCCTAGCCATTGTCCAGATAGTGTCTTGTTTTAGAGTGTAACTCTTAACCCATCTAGACCAGATATCAGAATGAGAAATGTACAGTTTCCAAATCCACTTAGTCATGAGAGCCTTGTTCCAAATGAGCAGCTCTTAATACCCATACCCTCTTCTCTGTTAGGCTGGCACATAGAATTCAAACTTTTAAACACTAGCTTCCTAATCTGATAAGCACATTTCCATAAGAAATCCTTACATATTTTGTAAATTTTCTTAACAATTCTCCTGGGACTTAAAAGACAGGCGCACCCGAAATTCTCCATTCCAAACAAAATAGAGTTTACTAGTTGAACCTTGCCAGCATAAGAGAGGAAATCATTAGCCCAATGCATGACTTTGAGCTTGATGTTTTCCACTAAAACGTGATACATTGACGCAGTAATTCTTGAAGAATTTAAAGGCAAACCCAAATATCTGAAAGGGAAACTGCCTTCAGTGTCACCAGTCTTGTCAAAAATAAGGTGCTTTAAATCACTCTTAATTCCACCAAAGTAAACACAGCTCTTTAATGGATTAGCAACCAAACCAGAATAAGAGGCAAACTATGCTAAAATAGAAGTCACTACAGCAACAAAAGGTAAATCTGCTCTTGTAAAAACCAAGAGATCATCAGCAAAAAAGCAAATGTGTCAGTCTGATTCTAACACACTTAGGATGGCTAAGCATTCTGGACAGAAATTCCATACACAACACAAACAAATATGGAGAAAGTGGATCCCCCTGCCTCAATCATCTTTTTCCCTCAAAAACACCAACACTAATATAATTAATATTCAGAGAAAATTTAGTACTTGTAATGCAGATCATAATCCAGTCAACAAATTTAACTGAAAAAACATAATCCCTCATAATATTCTTAAGAAAAGACCAAGAAACATAATCAAAAGCCATCAACCTTTACAATACACCTAGGAGAAACAGAACTTCTCCCATATTTCCTAGCCAAGTCCTGACTAATAAGAACATTGTCAAACAAACTCCTATTCTTGACAAAAGCTGCTTGCTCCTCCCCAATTAAGCTTTCAACAACTAGTTGAATTATGGTAACCAAAATCATACTGATGATTTTGTAAATAGTATTACAACATGATATTGGCCTAAACTCAAGAACCGAATCAGGCGAATTACTTTTAGAAATCAAAGCTATAAGAGTAGAATTGATCTGACCTAGAAGTTTTCCAGTCTTACAGAATTTCAATATAGCACAACAAAAACTGTCTTCAATAATTGGCCAAGTAGCTTTAAAACAGCCTGAAGAGTAACCATTTGGACCAGGGCTCTTATTCTCATAAATAGAAAATAAAGCCTGCTTAATTTCCTCATAAAAAAACCCCCAATCAACATTGCCTGTTGATCAGAGCTAAGAGTATGAGCAGTGTCAATAATATCAGAGTTAAAACTTGATACCATCGCTATAGAGCCAAGCAAGTCTTTATAGTATGACAAGAAAGCCTCAACCACCTTCTCCTGTCCAATACACACATTCCTTCATGCATCCTTAATCTTACCAATGTAGCTCTTGACCTGATTCTCTTTGCATTTGGCATGAAAATAACGAGTCCTAGCATCTGACATAGAAATATGCTGAACTTTAGCCTTCTGAAATTAGAAACTCATTTCATCTTTTTTGACCAAGATATACTAACTCATGATAACCCAGCTGTTTATGAAACAATTCCATATTAAGAGGATCAACATATAATTGCTCTTGACAACTAAAGAGATCAACTCTACATTCAGTCAACCTTTGAGCAATTCCAGAGAAAGACCTGTGATGCAAGGATTTTAACTTAGGTTTGAGAAATTTCAGCTTTCCCACCAACTGATACATAGGATAACCAACAACTCCCTGATTCCAAGCATCTTGTACCTGAGCAAGAAAAGAACTATCCAGTATCCAGCAATTCAGAAATCTAAAAGGCTTCTTATTCATGACAGAGTCAAATAGAACAGTAATAAGAATAGGATTATAACCAGAGACACCTTCAGGCAACACCTCCACAATAGATAGAATATTATCAAGATACCACACATCATTTGCTAAAGCTCTGTCCAACTTTGCACAAACCTTATGTTCCTCCTCCTGATGATTAGACCAGCTGAACAAAGGACCTTGATAAGACATAAACAGCTAGATAAATCAGAGATATCAGCAAGATTTGGCTCAGCAGGGCTGTTTTTCTCTTCAAGAGTTAAAGTAACATTAAAATCACCCATACAGAGCCAAGGCTCAATAACGAAAAGGATAAGTCATATAAACTAACCCATAGATCCTACCTCTAAACACCCTCATTAAGAGCATACAACAGGAAATAAAGCAAGTAAAATTTGCTACGAATATGCTTAACCTAACAATGCACTACTTGAGAAGTAGCACTAAGAATTTGAACTGAAACTGACTGAGATTTCCAGAAACCCCAAATACGCCCATTGTAATGAGAGGCATAATTTGTGAAGACAATAAACCTCCCAAATTTCCTCCTAGCAAACCTATTTGCTTTCCTTTCTTTAATTCTAGTCTAAACAATAGCAGCTAAATTAATTCTTCTAGACAACAAGAAATCCAAGACCTCTTGCTGCTCTAGGGGGCTGTTCATCCCCCTAATATTTCAAGAAGAAATATCTATTGATCACGGGGGAAATAAATCACCCCTAACCTCATTGTCCCGCTTTTGATAACTAGGGAACTTAGGATGTTCTTGATCAAAACCTCCCTCAAAATCAGAGTCCTCAAGATAACCCAAAGGAGATAAGTTATTCTCAGTAGCAACACTTCAACTATAACGCTCCGAGTCCTTCTCTTAGAAGACTTTGCAGGAGTAAAAATAGGCTCCACGACATCTTCAATTTCTGTCTGAGCTCCAGAAGAAACACAAGGCTCCTTCAACTCAGCTTCCTCGACATGGATTTCATGCTGCACTGGCATGTATTGCTTTTCATTGGCAATCTTTGCCTTGGCCAATTCCCTTTTCTTAATTCTGTAATGGCTCTCATCGTGCCCAAGCTTATGACAACATTTACAAAAGTAGGGTAACCACTCATACTCCTTGCTGCATTTTATCACCGAATGGAGTTAGAACTGATAAGGATAGAGGTAAGTCCTTAGATAAATCTACCTCAACCACAACTCGAGCAAAAGATTTCTTATCTTTGCTTGTGGTGAACCCATCTGCATAAAGAGGCTTCCAATCTTACTTGCCAACTTGCTAAGGCTCTTAGAAGACCAAAAACAAGGTTCAAGTTCTGGGAAAAGCACCAAAGCTGGAACCACAGTCAGTTTATCAAGTTCTTCATAAAACAGGGGAGACCAAGGCTTCATAATCAAGTTGTTATTACCCAATATCCATGGCCCACCATGCAGGATCTCATCCTTATAATTTGCACAGGGAAAACGAATATAGAACCACCCCTTCTAATAATATAAAACCTGAGGTTGAGCTATGTGATTCCAATGCCTCTCAGAGAATTTCTTCAACTGCGTAACAGTGATGCGAGCCCCAATAGAGGTAACAATAAGAGTATGTTTCCAGTAACCCATTTCCTCCTTAATATCCTCTTCAAGTATAACAACCTCATCAGAATCACTATCAGAATCCACAAAATCAAGTTTCATGCCTTTATTAGCTTTACCAGTAGCTCTTTCCTTCCATGCAAAATTATTTACGATAGTTGCGGCAGAATTATCAAAGTTAATCTCATAGTTAACCCTAATATTATCATCAGCACCCATTGTAGAAAATTCTACAACATCACCATGTAAGAGCTTCAAAAATCTTACTAGCAGAGGAACCAGAAGGCAATGCACCCATAAAATCTCCAAAAGTGACATTTTTTGGAGCTAGGGTTTCATCAGCCTGGGTATTATTTTTTGTGACAAAATTTTCACCATTTCCTTTATTTGAGACATCCTTTTGTCCCTCTTGATTAAACGAGGAGGATTGAGGGATGGGATCATTGTATTTGCTTCATGTTTTGGCCATGGAGAAACAACTTGCTTTGCAAGCAAACCAAGCTTTGAGGTGGCCACCTCCTTTCCTCTTGAATGTAATATTACTATTTCTAGAGAGAAGGGAGAGCTTCTCTCTGTAGAAGTCTGTTGTTATTTCTTATTTAAATAAAAAAACATTACAATTACCCTAACATATTTTTGGTGATGGTTTAAACCAATTGGTCATGGTACGGAGAGGGGTCGGGCCCCTCCCCTACAATGTAATGTTATTCGATTGCTAAGAGGGTTTCCAATATGAACGGACGTGCACTTGCCAACTCAATATGGAAATTTTTGACTCATTGTCAAATTAATCTTATAAATTAAAAAATTCATCAACCCGCCTATAATCAATACACAAATTCAACTTTCTTACCGTTACAAATCCCTTTACCGTATCCATCGCTTTGGTTGATGGTGGTGTTCTTTTAACTCATATTGCAAATTTGTCTAAAATGACACAATGGTGAACTATAATTTACCTTTTTCTTTATTTGACTATATTTATGCTTACTTTTTTTTTCTTCAACTAGTGATCAACTATGTGCAATTTTTCTACTCTTGATTCATACTACAAATTTGTTTAAAGTGACACAATGGCCTAAAAGGTACTTTTAGTATTTTGATTTCACTTTATTAAGCTTTTTATTTTAATATAACTTCATTCATGATAATTATTAACTTTGCAGATTTTTTTTTTTTTTTTTTGCAAGAAATTAGGAGATTTTTATTGGCCAATAAGGCAATAAAGATACAACCTAATACCCACAAAAGAGTAAACCAACTAGAGGCAACAAACACACCTCAAATAGCAGCAAAGTCCTACTATCCTGAGACAAACTAGACTTACATTGTTAAAGCCTAATACAAACCTCAAACTTAATCCTATGCAAGATCTTATCATAAGGAGTAACAATGTCCCTAAAAATGCGACAGTTTCTATCTGTCCAGAGAAAAGTGATAGGCAGCAGAAGTAATAGAACATGTAAACTTCTTTTTCGACCAAGAATTCCCTCTAACACACCTCTTCATCCAACTCAAAACTCTACTCAAACTCCATAGAGGATTGCTAAACCTGTTCCGTCTCAGAAGCATATACCAACTACTCCTAGAATAGGAGCAATCAAAGAATAGGTGAGCATGTGCTTTACCAGCAGAGCCACACAGAACACACCTATTTGGCATATGAAATCCTCTTCTATGAGGAAACTCCACTGTAGGGAGATGGTGCTGAGTAGCAAAAGAAGCAATTACAACATGCTTTGGGACATCAACAATTTCCCATATCTATAGTGACTAGAGCTTGATTGCAATATGATTCCTGAAAAATTGATAAGCATTAGAGACAAGAAGTTTGCCCTGAAGTGACCAACTCTCCAACAACTTTATAGCATAATCAATTCCACCAGTTGTACAAATGAGCTCATCTGTGATTTTTAGAATAACTCTCCAAGCATAAGAACTGTCAGTTTTAGAGGCAACAATTAATCTATATTTTCCTTGCTTCAAAATATTAAAAATTAATCAATGAGCACCAGACAGTATCACCAACTTTATGCAATTTCCAAACTCATTTCAAAAGTAAAGACTTGTTCCATCTAAGAACTTCTTTAACACCAAGACCCAATTACTCTTCCCTCTAAAATTGGATTCCTAGCTAGTGAATGCCCTTTTCCTGCCACCCTCTTCATAACCCCCCAAAAAAAGAAGCTCTACAAATCTTCTCAAATTTCTTTCTAATAGTAGCAAGAAGGAGTAAATATGTGCACCAGAAATATTTTGGATACCAAAGATGACAATATTCAAGAGCTGGACCTTACTAGCATAAGTCAAAAACTGTGATATCTTCTTTCTGATCTTACTAATTAATGCCTGATAAAAGTTTGTAGTAAGTCTAGAAGAATGCAAAGCCAAACCAAGATACTTAAAGGGAAACAACCCCTCAGACTACCTTATACATTTAAGAATAGTTGTATATACCACAAGAGCAATGCCACCAATATATATGATGGTTTTCTAGCATATTTTCTTTGAGTCCAAAGAGAGCATCAAACCTATCCAGATAGTGTCTAACAACAATAATAGAAGACAAGTAAATCATCAGCAAATACTAGATGATTAAGTTTCACAGTCTATTGCATTTAGGATGAGTTGAAAACTCCTTAGACGATAAGAGAAGTCTAAGCATTCTAGACAGACTTTCAATACAAAAAGCAAAGAGATCAGGTCTTAAAGGATCCCCTGTCTGAGGCCTCTCTTACCCTCAATTGAATATTTGAAATTTAGACAAGAATTTTGGAATGTAGTTGAAATGGAGGATTGTGGTGTAGGTGATTTTGGTGGATTATTGAGGTTGAAATGATGGAATATTGTTGTATAAGTGGATAAAGAACAATGCATTTTTTAACAATATTTGGTGATGTAGCTGATTTATG
Source organism: Corrigiola litoralis (assembly GCA_901111285.1). Lineage (NCBI taxonomy): Eukaryota > Viridiplantae > Streptophyta > Magnoliopsida > Caryophyllales > Caryophyllaceae > Corrigiola > Corrigiola litoralis. Next base: position 19,982 of record CAAKMY010065672.1, read on the forward strand.
GTTCCGGTGGCTAGTTTTTTTTTCCAGAAACTAATCGTTATAGGGTACCTTGTGCACTGTTTTACAAAGTTCGAGGGCACCATTTTACTTGGACTAAGAGTAGAGAAATACCTTATGCAAAGAATTGATTTGCAGAATCACTGTCATGCCATCTGGTTTGTTTTTGAGATTTTCTTTTTTAAAAGTTCGTTATTGAAAAGTGCAACGTTAGCACATTCACACCTGGAGTTAGTTATTGTCACGTCATCACATGACAAACTAACAGTTGTGTCAAACTAACAGACAGCCGTCATTGGGTACCAAAATACCCAACTAAAAGTTCAGGGGTACATCGTACCCAAACTTAAAATTGGGGGGGGGGGGGGACCTAGTGAATTATGTCAAAATTCAAGGGTGCCTCATAAAACTTCCATATTTATATTAGCTAAAATAAATATTTATTTAGTTGCGCTATGTTAATCGTGTTCATCTGTACTATATTTTAGGCCATACTTTTGTATCCAGCAGCCACACCTAAAATTTGAGTTCGACACCTATTTTAGACAGTTTTTGTTTATTCTCATACACAAAAATGTCTATTCCAAACATGTTTATTATGAGACACTTTTTTTTATTAGACAAGCGGTGTTATTCCAAATACTTTTTGTTTTATTCTAGATACAAAAATGTTTATTCCAAACTGTTTTTGTTATTTTGAGACAAATAGGTGCTTATTCCATACATGGTTATTATGAGACACACAAATGCTCATTACAGACACATTTTTGTTATTCTCAGACAATAATTGCTTATTTTAGACAACTATCGCACCTAATTTTTATGTGCGGCAACTGAACACAAATTCTCCTTATATTTTAGAGTTATTGTGTCCCAAGTCTTAATCATAACCCTTGTTTATCTTTGTGCAATGTAACTTAGTTGGCCATCAGTCACAATGTCAAATTTCACTTTTTAGTGAAGATGGGGCGAAGAGCAAATCAGTAAGGTGTTTTCTTAGCAAGCTTGGGTTCAACCGCCAAATATGGGCCGACCGCCTATCAATAAACGCGAATGAGTTTCGTCCATAATTAGGCGAAGGGAAAGACTGTGTAGTGTACACGATCTTCATTGGTGATAATCCGAATTTGAGATGTCATCCCAGATCATCTCAACATCATATCACTAATAATGAATGTTTGAGGGAGAAAAAGAATCTAGAACACATTTAGCTAAAGGAGGAAAATACAGGTGCGCACCCATTTTTAGTGGTTTCAGCTGTGAAGAATATATACACCAAAATTTTTGACTTGAGAATAAAGCCCACCGTCTCTACTTTGAGTCATGATTCTCATATTCCAATTCTCATGGAATTTTGGAGGGACTTTATAGACCCCCACCCCACTCTTTTTTACAACAAGGAATATCATTCCGTGGTCATTTCTCACTTTTAAATTGAAGCCAGGGCCACTCTTGTGTGGTCAACATGCAGCAATGAACAAAAGCATATTAACACATGTTATGTTCAAGCTCATCTGTAGTAGAAGAGATCACATAGACAATGCTGTCTTCTTCCACAGCATCTGAAACTTACCCCCACTTGCCATTATTTTTACCATATACCTCGTTGCACTGCATGCATTAGGAAGCCTTAAAAGGAAATGCAAGTACAGCAATCGAACAATACCTTATATGCTTCCTCTTCTCCAATGCGCCGAATCATAAACTTTAGCTGAAGACAGCAACAGAAGTTTCGAACGGTGGAAAAGTAAGTACCTAAATGTACAAGCAGCATTCCTGAGCTCAGGGGTAAGAAAAGTGCGAAAGATAAGATAAAAAAAGGTTTTCTAGGGCATCAAGGAATAGTTAAATAACTTCTACATACACAAAGTAACTTAAAAAGACTGTTGATCAATTATAAACGAAACAACCTAGATTTGATTGGCCCATAATAGCACAATACCTTAAAGTTCCTACCGTCAGAGTGTCAGACAAGCTTAATACAACTCTATAAGCCACATTATACAGGATTTAAACAGGGACTTGTACAATATTAGACATTGCTTGTTATCTAAAGAGTTGTTCAGGAATTCCTCATATACGTATGTTGTAACAGATGTGAGATAAA
>CAAKMY010065787.1:0-21265 GCA_901111285.1 Corrigiola litoralis
GGGGTGGGGGTGTTTGGGTTGGGTGGAGAAGGGTAGTGTTTAGGTTAATGGTCTCTTTTCCTTCCCATTACTTAATCTTGTATTAGTGGAAAGGGAAATAAGGTTTTAGAAGGTGAAAAGGAAGAAGATGACAATTATGATAACGGTGTTAGTTTTCCATCCAATAAAACTCCATAAAGACCAAAAACACAAACTTGAGGGTGATATAAAAAAGTCGAAAAAACACAGGGGTAATAAAAGAAAAAGTCAAAACCTCAGGGTGACAAAAGAAAATATCCCAAATATATTTGTTATTTTTTAATCTGGCTGCACTTGATTGTAAACAAATCCTGGGAGTAGGAACTTCATGGATGATGATGTGCTCGTTCCTTTCGTCACTTTTGTTACGACCACTAGCTGTCAGATGCGGCATGCCTTGATATTGTTATCTTTATCATTGTGACGGACATCTCGAGAGTTTTGTCCTTGTGTCTGTTCAAATGACGAGGGCTTTGCCTGACTTCTTGTTGGTTGTTCAGTTTGTGAAAATTAGCTTCTCTTCTATAAGGATTAATATTTTGCCAGCTTGATGCCATTGCCAACAAAATTCTAGTATCAGCTTTTGTTTGGGAGTTTCAAAATGATCTCCATCTTGCTAATCTTGTTATGTGATTTGGCTACCTATGTCGCCTTTCAGTGAAAGCTTTTTCTTGGAATTATGTAGAATAAACAGAACTAAGTTGAAATTGAATAAGTATTGTTTTTATAGTGTTGCAATTAATGTTTCATACTTACATGAGCACATTGGTCATTTTGATTTGCGATGATCATTCATCTTCATCATTCTATTTGTTGTGTTATTCGTGTAATCCTTCTATTCATGTTCGTCAGTCTGAAGTTGTGTTTTCTACTGAGCAGAGAAAGAGAATCTATGCTTGTATGGGTTTCCTAGTGAGCAATGGGAAGTCAATTTACCTGCTGAAGAGGTTCCTCCTGAGCTCCCGGAGCCTGCTTTGGGCATAAACTTTGCAAGGGATGGGATGCAGGAGAAGGATTGGCTAGCTTTGGTTGCTGTCCACAGTGATGCCTGGTTGCTTTCTGTTGCATTTTATTTTGGTGCTAGATTTGGCTTTGACAAAGCTGACAGGTATACTTGGCCTTGTATATTTCTTTGCCAGCTTGCATAGTCATAAATACTTGGGTAAATGTGGTACATATTCTGGATATCATTCCGTTTTCAGTAATGTAATCGTTGAGGAGTTCTGTGATTGAAGTACTTTTCTTTCAGCATCTTTTATAGATGCCGTTCGACAGTTATTTACAGTTTGGGAGTGAATTAATAGTAGTATGGCCATATATGTTACCTTCTATGTTCTGACTGTATTTGCTAAGTGCGGACATGCCTTCATGTCGTATGTTCTATGAATTTATTTGCATGTATATTTGTAGCTTGTCTGATTACCCATGGTTCAGTATCTATTCTTATGTCAATAGGTTCTGTTAGGTTGTACTTCATTTTTTTTTTGATAGGTAAGAATGCGTGTATAAATGAGCGCCAAGAGGGTGACACCCATGAGAAGGCCAATAACCCCTATACAAAAGGGCAAAAGCCCATTTTTAAAAGAAGGTCAATTACAGAAAACCCCAACCCTTTAAGCTATCATTTGTAATTTTATCCATAAAAGAAAAGAAGACAAATTAAAAATGCTACTTTTGATTTTCTATTTTAGGTTCTACTTGAACTCCACACACAGTGAATGTCCAATGTTTTACTATTCTGATCTTTGAGGGTTGGTGTGTCATTTTTGGTGTTTCCTAGCCTTCGAGCTTGCATGTTACCTAACCCTAGTCCTAGTTGAGTTCACACGTAACCATGACCAAATATGTATTTATAGTTGGTCAATACTCTTAATAAATAAAGCTAGCTCTGATTATTGCAATATCACTGGCACAACTATTTCGTTACTGTTGGGGTCAAATGTCGTTTCTGGCCCTGTTTTTGTGTTCTCATTGTTGATGGTTTAAGATTTTCTTGAAGGTAGGCCAGCCCTTGTCATAACAGTTAGGGTTAAAAGTGTTTCCTGTCTGTAATTGTTATACAATGAGGTTTACTTGATAGCTGAAGTGCAAGTTTGATTTTCAAAACTCGAAAGTCGTGCAAGCTAGCGGAAAAAATGATGTCTTATGCCGCTTTGTAATGTTGTATGGCTTGCAATGTTACTCATAAGGTATAAAGGTTACATTGACAATGTGGACATAGCTCTTGTAAGACTGGGAGGAGATTGATAAATTCCTTTCCAGTTCACTGTCGGGTATGAGGAGTTGTTGACAAGCTCTTAACTTATATTGAGATTGTGAATGTAGCATCAATTATCTTTCAATTGTGATGCATGAGCTGATATAAGAATATAAGATCCTTTACTGCCAGATTTAGCTTGTTGTGGGTCTGCACAATTAAAGCAGTCAATGGATAGAATATTAGCAAAATGTATAGATTCAGGAAATTTTGGCTGTAGCTCATCATAACTTGCATAGTCGTCTAATTGATGACAAGCAAGTGTTGTGGCATTTGTGGGTCCTTTTTTTTAGGATGCTTGACGACATATACTTCGCAATATATTTGGTTTTTGAGTACTTCTTTAGTATTGATTATCACTGCTTAACATTTGTGATGTAGGAAGCGGCTGTTTGGTTTGGTGAATGAACTCCCCACTATATTTGAAGTTGTGACTGGCAGTGTCAAGAAGCAAGTGAAGGAGAGATCTACTGTCTCAAACCACAGTAGCAACAAGTCAAAATCGAATTCCAAATCGGTAAAACAACTTTGCCTGCTTATTTCTGCTGGTTTATTGTTTACTCTATTTATGTGGTCTTGTTCTTTGTTTGTTGTTGGGTTTTCAAAGATCATAGTTGTGACCTTCATATATTGGATTCATATTTGTCACTACCCTAAGAGGTCCTTCCACCTTTGGGTTTTACTCATCCTTTGGGTTTCATTGTATAATGAACTCTGTAAGTGTCAGTAGCAAAGGCTGGAGGAAAATGTTGTTCTTAGAGAATCCTAGATCTAGTCAGTAGAGTGGGTCAAGCGAACCGACACTAATTCTATGTGTTGATATTACTCATGTGGTAGGGGTACCTAGTATTTATCATCACAGTTTCTTCATCATGTTCATTAGTCGAAGTGGGAATCATGTATTGTCAACTTGCAAATACAGTTCCTCTGATTTGCCTTTGTTTAGCAGGTTGTCCATCCCTTTATTCCTGCATTGTATTTACTCTTTTAGGCGGTGTGGGATGGCTTGTGGTTGAGAGTGTTTTGTTGGTGAATGCAAATGATAATATTTCAGTTTAGGAAATGTTTAGCAAGAGGACTGAAGTACATCACATCTTGATATTTCCCCGTCTGTTATAGAACTACTCTGTGGTCTCTTTTCGATCTTCAATATATATCATCCTTGTTTTACCCTTGATGCATGGGGCTATGAAAGCAGCATCCTGGAATGCAGGGCAAGTATTCAAAGGTTAGTCAACCAAGGGAAGAGGAGGAAGGCTTAGAAGAAGAGGACGAGGAGGAGCCTGGAGATACTCTGTGTGGGGCCTGTGGTGAAAGCTATGCATCAGATGAGTTCTGGATCTGCTGTGACATTTGTGAAACATGGTTCCATGGCAAGTGTGTGAAGATTACACCAGCCAGGGCTGAGCACATTAAGCAGTACAAATGCCCTTCCTGCAGCAACAAGAGAGCTCGGACATGACATGGTTTAGTTTTCTGTTGTTTCTTCTTCCAACCGTTGCTGCAAAGACCACATGGTGGCTTGACTTGGGGTATCTCGTCGATCATGGCCTCTGTTCATTATTCATGTCTTAATCAGCTCTTCTTGTGAATGTTTCTAAAACTCCCCGTAGGATCTAGGATCTCGGCAGTTGCTCTGGAAACTGTTTAATCTGTAGCTCTTGTGTAGTCGTGTTTAATAGTTTGCCATCTCATTTGAAGGCCAAAAATTTTCATCAGAGTCTGTGTTAATCTTATTTTTAGGCTTATTATCAGTGTGGCTCGTCTCTATCTTGAATTCTTGATGACTTGTTTTCGAACTAATTCTGTTCTTACCTTATGGTAAGTTTTTCGCAAATGATGCCTGTATTTTCCTAATACTCCGTGTTGCACTACCTTAATCAAATTTATTAAGAATGATGTTCTTTGTCATTGGCCTCATGTGTCGATGGTCGACCTCTTGGGTCACATCAACATTATTGAAGATTGTAGAAAATCTGCACTCCAGTGTGCCATAACGATTTCGCATCTGGGTCATTAGACTGGACTCCTACATTTTTACCTACTATGTGCAAAAGATACTTCATGCCAAAATAAGTGGACAAAATGTGCTGTCTGTACTAAGTGTAGGTCTTAGCTAGTCTTGTCATTAGTTATTTTCTAGGTTAGTAAATCGTACTCTCACAACTATTATGATGGTTGCGTGGCCCTGAGGTTTCCTATTTTCATTTGGCGACAAGAGTTACTTAGGTTCATTTTGATGAACTGAAAGTGGGTTAGACGTCAAAAGTCAAAACAGTTTTCATTGTACACCTTTACCAGGTGCAAGTGTGCAAGCATGGCGTACCATGGTACAGATCCTCTTCGTTTATGCAACTATGCTTACCGTACTCACGTTTGTTTGCTTTTTACCCCTCTACTTAGTTTAGAGCCATCTTTATTTTAATCTCTTTTGAAACGTCGGAGCCCGTTGATGCGCACTCGGTAAAAAATTTGAGAAATACACAAAAGCATTCTTATTTTTGAGAGTACGCACTCTCGGATGTATACAATAGGTTCCGTCATATCATACATTTAGCAAGTTACTACCATAATACCGACCTATGCCACCTTAGCTATATTAGATTCACTTTGAGATACTGTTTAAATTATCCACTTGACAAGGGGAGTGCATCTCCACATCATATAGGACAATGAGAGAGAAGATTAAAAAATGAACGCAAGTAATCAAAGATTATGGTGTCCACTGACATATAGATTATATTGATTATCAAATTTGCTTATCCAATCCCATTATAGATAAAAAGCACGATCAGATCATGACCCCAACTGCTCCCCTGCCCTGGTCATGCCTTCAATTACATACGGAGTATTATATACTAACGCATCTTCTTAGTTCGACTTATTCTATTGACTTTCATAGATAATGCTTCGAATCACGGGAATCTTGATGCGCTACCTTCACCCCATTCTCAATGGATAGGAATTGTATGGGACTCAGTATAAGTGTCTTAGAATATTTCGTAAAAAAGATAAAAGAAAGAAAGAAATTGAAAAAAACAATGACAATATAGGTACACTCGAATGTATATGTAGAACTTACTTTTGAGTATATTTTATGTTTCTTTAGTAGTTTTTGATGTACCTTATAAAGAAAATTGTGTACGTACTGTAAATTTGGTAGTATGCGACATTTGCACTCAATGACACAACACCTGAATGTGAGTGTTTGCTGGGTGCTACTTGCTAGTGAAAATGTTCTCTCATTATACAAATAGGTTGATATAAAACATCATAATGATTGATGAAACAAAGAACATATAAAAATAGGTTGGTCTACATCAGGGGAGTTTTCAGTGATTTCTGTAGTTTTTGAGATTTGATTCGATCAAAGAGCTAGCATGGTTGTTTAGTACTTCCAAGGAATAGCCATTTAGCTAGAAGCTCCAAAGATGTGGCAATGGCACGTTTCACAAAAGTCATAGACTTATATTCCTGCACATGGAGGCATTTTCAGGACCTTAGATGGAGATGACACCATAACTTTGAGTCAGCTTCATTGGTTTTTTCCCATCTACTTTTAATATTCCTAGAAAAAGAGAGGAATAATCTCCACTTTCCTACTTCTACCTTTTAAGTCTATACAGATTGAATAGCAGTATATCAACAAAATTCTCTTAAGGTACAACCTTGACTAGCTACACTTCCTTAGGAAGCAAGATCAAGTGGACAGATGGAACTATGGAAGATGTAACTATTTACTACATTGGCAGTAATAAGCTTTGATAGTCATAAAGCTGCATATATTCATGTTTGTTGATGAAAAATTACACAGATCATAACTCCTAATTCAGCCAAAAGTTAATTAAAAGTTCACCTGGGGAGTAAAAGAGAAGAGATTACAAAAGCACAAAAACTCTGCTTCTCATTTCAAAGGATTTCTAACAAGGAGAATAGAGCAAAAAGTGTGAGAAAAGCTTATTCTGTCCTTACAATTTGATCTCTTCCTTTAAAGATTTCCCCTGTATTGTCCTAGAACTATGTCACACCCTCCTGATTCTTGGCAGAGAGCCGCTTGAGGAACTCATAAGTAGTGATCATTGTGGTAGCAGACAAGGACATGGACGCCCACCTCGGCCCCAGTCCGCGATAGCAGGCTGTCCACCCACCTTCTCGGACCAAATTCCGCAATGTCTGAGCCACAGTAGGCCCCCTCCCGCGCCCATTTTCCTCATTGTCCAACACTTGCAACCTGGTCTTGATTGTATCCAATGGCATTGTTATCAAGGCAGACACACCCCCTGCCATAGCTGCACTCACTCCTTGGACTGCCATCACTGCCCTCGAGTCCGGTCTATAAGCCCCACCAACCACCCCATTGCCCCCACCAATGGCAGGATCATCCCTCTTGCAGCAGTAGCACCCAATGCCGCCCCAAATCAGACGCTGAGCGACAGAATAAGACGCCCACCAAACAGCATTAGACGGTGCATAAGTCAGTATAGATATCCCAAACCCTCTATATAAACCTCTCAAACCATCTGCCTTAATGATCTTCCTGAATGCATCAACCCCATTCACATACCTCATCTTGTTAACATGAGAACCACTATCAGTACTATAACCACTTTTCTGTTTGCTATTAATGCCTTGCACCATGAGCCTCTGGCTCACAACATCAACCGGCGTCCAAACCAACTGCGCGGCCACAGCAGCCGAAACCCCAGCAGCAGCATTGGCAATTGTGGCCGCAGTCGGCTCAGCAATACCAAACCCAAGCGTGGCAGACCCCACACTACTCTTAGTCACCTCCAGCGCGGTCATATAGAGCGCCCTGGCAGGTATAGTTCCCATCAGAGAGGTTCCGAACCCTCTATAGAGGGCTCGGAACCCCTCATTCCTTACAATATGTAGCGCAGTCCCGAGGCTGGAACATCCTCGAGCCTGCGCTACCACTTGCTGCCTTGTTTTCAGCACCACTACCGGGTACAAGGCGGCCGAAACCCCGGAAAACAAGGCAGCTCCTAGGACAAAGAATTTAGACTTGTCTAACATTTCCCAGTTAATATCTGCTGGTAAATGAATATCTTCCTCTGAATCTTCCTCTGCTGTGCTTAAACTCATCTTAGCCACCTTTTTTTTTTGGGCTTAAATATATAAACTCACAAAATAAAAATACTCAAAGTTAATTGATTAATCAACTTATTAACCACACTAAAAAAGGGGGAAAAATTAGTTATAATTACAAGATTATATACATGGAAAATGATGGGATTAATCTGATTAATCAAAGCAAGTAAAAGGGTAGTTAATAGTTAATAAAAGTTGGGATTTTTTTTACGTTTACGTACCCAAGTTTTGGACCGAAATAGAAGGACAAGGGAAAGATCTATCATTATTTTTCCCTAAGAAAAGAAATTAAAAAGATGGGTTTTTTTTTTTCTTAGATATAAATTTTTTCACATGATGATAAATAATAACAGTAGGGTATTTATCAATATGTGTGAATATTGGGTATATAATATAAAGTTTTGATCTTGGTTAAATTTGGGGTGGATGATGATAATATAAGATGGTGGGGGATAGTAGTAAGAGAAGTGGAGTGTATGAGAAAATTGAGAAATGAAGTTTTTTGGGGGGGTTTAGAAAGAGAGGAGTGAGGGACTGACACGTGTCGGTAAGTGTTAGGGTTTTCTCCTTTATTCTGGGTTTTGGCTTTGCACGAGCTAGCCACGTGGGTCTGATCACTCACTCGGTTTGCCCTTATCCGTTTCTCTGCAGGGAGCCTGTGATGTACTGTTTCCTGGTGTATGGTTGATGGTCTGATACAAAAAGGTTAGAACTGTGGAAAGGAAATATCTCATAACTTTGTTTTGTTTGTGCAGTCTGTAATTTTAGGGGCACTATTGTAGCAATGAATCTCTGTACGTATTGTACGTAGTACATATTACCTCTATTCCAAATTAAACTTCCTACTTGCCTTTAGCACGTATGCCAATGCGCATTTTATAGGCTAAATATCTTTAGCTACACATTAGTAAAAATTATAAAAGATTGATTTTCTCAATCTACTCATTATGACAAATCAAACAAGATCCCACATGACTATATTTTATGTTATATATTGAAAAGAATTAAAAAAGAAAGCTTTACTCATAAATAGTGTAAAAAAAGGAAGTAGGAAGTTTAATTTGGAATGGAGGAAGTATTGATCTTCTATTCTTCCATGGAATATGTGATAATGTGATATATGATCTCATGTTGTATTACTATTATACATAATGAAGTTTTATGATGAAAAAGTGTACAAAATCTGTGAAAAACAAGTGTAGGTTGTTAAGAGATTGTTCAAGAAATTTATCAAGACTTGGTCACATTTTTGAGTTGAAATAACACTTTTTCATCAGCACTATCATAAAAGTGATCGATTTTGTTTAAAAAAAAAAAAGTGATCGATTTTATGCTTCAAAAAAACAAAAAGTGACCAATTTTAGATCATAGGTTTTAAGACATCAAAGATTTTCTGGTAAGTAAGACAGTTGTAAATTGGTTGATTTGTCAGCATAGTGGTAATGGTAAAGATAAGATACTTATCTTTCTAACTTAATTAATTAATGCCATTTTCTACTCAATGTTTCACAAGAATACATCAAGTCAATGTGACACAGTGACAGTAGTCCTCATAGACTAACGGTAAAAATGATTGACTACTGACAACATCGAGGTAACGTTTGTGTTAGTTGACGTGTCTTTACTAGATTAGGTCAGTTCGAGGGAGCAGAATGAGGAGTTTGAGGCATAGAATATAGATGATGGCAAGTGGGAGTGCAGTCCCCGGCCCTATTAAAGTCATGGACACTCAGTGGCCTGACAGGCATTCCCACCTCAATAATGGCCCTTTGCATGTCAGTTGTATACTTGTATTACTCGATTCGAAGGCCCAAAACATTCTCCGTACCTAAGGAGGCCTAAATTAGGAAGGCCATGATACAAAGAAGAATTTGAATCTGGGTCATGAGTCGTGATGAGCTAATCTCTCTTCATACCTGAAAATCATGTAAATCTATTGGATGATTATCAAATTGGCAGCAATCATCTTACATGATAAGTGAGTAAGGGCTTATGAGTTAGCTAGAACACCAGATTGACAATAAATTATTTGAATTTACCAATATTTTACTCACAAGTTACAACTAATAATCGATACAAGGAGTACTCGTGCATAATTATACGGTTCTACCATGCTAACGTGACTGATAAAGATCTTAATTTTCAACATCCATATTGGTCGAAAGCCTTTGATGCTCCAAGCTTTTCTTTTCTCTTTGGTGTGGCAAATAGGTTTGAAAATGTCATTGAAGTTGGTCGTGAATATGTGAGTGAAGACCATACTCATGCCATGTGATATAGAAGGAATAAGTCGCTTAATAGTTTTCTTTAAATAGTTTCTCTCTTTGTTCGATTAGCTGTTGTCAAATTATAGAAAAAGAATGAGGTGCGAAGGCTAAAGAGTTGTGGTGGAGGAAAAGGGATATGTGGAGGGGTGATCGTCCTTGCAAGATCGATTTCTTTTTTTGGTACAAGGGAAAAGGAAAGCAAATTAAACTAGACGGGTCCTAGTGACCCCATGAGATCAGCGAACAAGATATCATGCATTCTTGGCAAGGGATAGAAATACTCCTTAAAGTCATTCACCATCTGCACCCCAACATTAGTGAGAAAGTTCCACTGCTGTATTTACTTCTGGATAAGCGTGCTTCAAAATAACTTGACACCCCTCATCTTCTATCAAATGTTAACATTGGAAAATCAAAAAGTAGTCAGGATTCCAGGACGAGGCGATGCTTCTCAAAGAGAATAACCGCCACTTCCGAATCCACCTCCAAGAGTAACTTGTGTAAACCTAGCGAGCGAGCGAGCTTCAAACCATTCTAAACACCAAGAAGTTTGGCACGAATCGAAGTACAAACTCCACAAGACATGGCAAAGCCTCTCGCAAAAGCTCCACTATGAGCTCGAATGAGTCCTCCTGCCCCAGCCAAGCCTGGGTTTAAGTATATTTTAGTTGACAACATTGTCACATACAATTCGATTGTCTTAGTGGTAAGTATTACCATGTCAATGCATCATAAAGTAAAATCTTCGCTCTTCTTTCAGCCAATGCGTCTCCCAATCCGTCGACCAGGCTAAGGATCATCGACGTTGATTTCCCAAAGAGAAGGCACGTATAGAGCTTGTAACATATAAGTGCATGGCTATGCAAGCTGATACTGGTAGTAATGCTAACACATATTTTAAATGCAGTCCAAGACATAATTAGCTACTATAAATACTTAGCTCAAGCGTTTCCATATCATGTCGGACTCTCTTCAGCCATTAAGGAACTTAATTAAGAGTATAATACTATGCATCTTCAGGTATGATTCCTTCTATTATTATTTAGTATAACAATCACATATTCGAGGATTATAGATGGAAACAAAATCAGACACGATTGTTACCTAAGTAGTGAAATTACGTTCCATTATACACCAAGTTTTTTCTTCTATAAAACATACCAAACTTTCCCTTTTCCTCAAACTCTTTTGTATCGTCTCATTTTTGAATTCTGAATTTGGAGTAACTAACTGGAACGAGGGAGTCAAACAACTCTCAAAGCAAATTTTTTTGTTGGTCCAATGGCTTTTCCCATGAAGAAGGCATACTACTATAGTTTCATGCCATCAAAGCAAGAAGAGATGGCAGCATTGGCTACAAATCGACCGTACCAAGTGACCCGGACACTTATCGAGATTCGAGACGATGCGCCTTTGCCAAACCTGTACGATCAAAGCAACCCATGGAGGATAAGAAAGAGGCTTGAGAGCCATGAGATTGTGACGGGTAAGATACATTTGAGCCATGACGATGTTTTTGACCATATTTTCAGGTACTTCACCTTAGAGAATGCGGACCTTGTTGTTACGGGGAACAAAAGACTTGGAGTGGCAATCTGTGATGTAACTGATGGCAGTGCTAAGCATCGACCCTATGATGATGACACATTTTTCGCTAAAGAGGGGCAAGATGAGTACGTGCTAGTGCTTAATATGGCCATGGTCAGGAGTTATGGATTTAAGAAAGGTGATGAGATTGGCATTTATTATGATCCTAGGACTTCAATATTCTACTTTAAGGCGTTTCGTTGATTAGAAAATTGGAGCAGCAAAATGCCGCAAGAGAGGGAATATGAGGATTCAAACTCGATACTTTCCTAAATAGGTTGAATTCCAACTACTAAGCCAACGCTACTCCTCAATTTTTTGTATTTAATAACGACCTTCTTTTAGATGGTTGAACTTTTTTTTTAAATAGGGATATCCAAGATTTAGGACAAGAGACTATTGGGTTTTGGTTCTCTGGCCTCAAATACATGTTGTTTTTTAGAATGTTTTTCCTTATACGTTGTTTTCTTCGTGTTGACTGATTATTAACTTGTTAAGAGTTACTATATGAAATGAACTTTTAGTGTTAATCGTCAAATTTGTTCTTGAATTCGACTGGGAAAAATGGCAAGAAAATGTACTAATTAACTTCAAAGTTTTGTCATAAAATGATTTCTCCTCGCATTTCTCACATACGTTTTGATGTGTGTATATATAAGTTCCTTTGAATTTGCTACCATTTTTCCCTCTTGTTGCACATCAAAATGTTACACAGCAGTAGAGATCTATGTATGCTATTATTCACGTACTCAGCTAGAGACCTACTTCTATCAAAAGAGTTGCATTGCCTCTTCGAAGTACCCAAACTACTCCGAGGTAAAATGGAACAAGGTGGAATTATCCCTAGCAACACTGAAGTAGTGCGAGGTGAAAATCGAACATCCAAACTCAAGGTTGACAACTCTAATAATTGAGCTCCCATTTTTATTCGAAACAAAAAATAAAGAAAACTTTCAAGGAAGAAAAAGTTCATAGTACATGTACATGACACCTTATTCAACCCGTAATTTCAATATCTGATAGCTAATTAAGTGCAGACAGCATACAAAATTACACACTCCAATCTATTTTATACATAATACTTCCATATGAAAAAACATCCAGCAATTTGGTGTCTAAAACATTAACCCCTCCCTTCAAGCATTTAGCAAAGGATTTTTCTTCTCCGCGCGCAACTTCCTTCTCTTTACAGACGCTTTGATGCACGTCACTATCCACACAACCAAACGGATGACATTGAGTGCCGAGACTATGAGCATCAGCCCAAACCAAATGAACATCACAACAAAGGTAGTATTGTCAAGATATCGGCTTTCAAACGAGATCATTGTTCCAAAGAAATTGGACCCCAAGAACCCAAGAGCAGTGTACAGTAGCTGTACCACAAGCCAACCACAAAACTTGTTCTTCAGGGAAAAGCCACTTAGCAACATAAGCATAATCGTTACAGAAGGTACAAATGACAATGAAATGGTTGCGTATCCATCAGTTGAATCTGGCCCATTAACCTTCATGTTGATGACAGGCAGTACATTGATCACGGCTATTAAAGCCGCTGTAATGAATAGTTCACCGCGTAACTTTTCCAAGTGGTTGTTATCACCGAAGGTGAAAAATGTTTTCCATGACTTGGACCTTGGCCTAGGATGTGGCCTAGCATTATTTTTCAGAGTATCTACCGATGCTTGAGTTTTCTTCGGTTGCAAAGAAATAGAATTGTCAGTGGCTCTTTGAGCATTGGACTGTAAGAGGAAGTTCTGTACCTCAAGGCTTCTCACGTCTCTTGGAGAATTTTCGATTATATCTAAGGCTGTAAGACTGTTGTTGTTTGCAGCATTTAGTTCGATGCCTGGCCTTCCTAGTATGTATTTCATGATCTGGAACAAACAAAATGTCAATTGCAATACTCAGAGGCTTATATTCCACTACAGAAAAGAATCGCCTCTGAAGTGTAGCAACATTGGTATGATACAGCAATAGGACAGGAATAGGAAACAGAACTCATGGCAAACTAAGTCTTAGAGCAGAGCGTACATTAAGATATGGAATGTTAGACATCATAGTTTTCTGACAATCATTTAAGTGCTTCACTGCTATTAGAGATATAAGACAACATTGATTCATAGTTGCCAGTTAATTTAGAAGTGTTCTATACGAGGTAGTACATCTTACACCCTATCAATTACAAATCATCAGGAATAGGTGTATTTTTTTGGTCTTAAATGAGCGCACTAAGTTCCACATGAGAATCGAACTCCCAATATTTAGTAGGGAGAAGTTGACTTTGATCTATCTGATATTTATTAAGATGTGTCAGATCACCCGTACTAATATACTCAACAAGAAGTCCTCTTATGTGATACTGGGATTTAGAAGCTAAAGTAGTTGACAAAGAGCTTACAGCAGAACTTGAAAATTGTTGATAGCGCCGAACTTTTGATTAGATTAAAGAAGGGTACTAGAGTAGAAGACTATTAATATACTCCGTACAAAGTTTAGGTGACTTTGGCAAACTTCCAATTTTATTAGGGGTTGGGGGGTTGTTGACCTTTAGTCCAGATAACAACAAATCCTCTTATCTAATAAGATGTGTCAGATCAACCATAGTAATATATAAACAAGAAGTCCTCTTGGAAATTGTTGAGAGCGACTGAGATCAAAGAAGAGTGCTAGAGTGAAATTAGACTATTAACTAAAAAAGTTTAGGTGGCTTAACTTTCAAACAAATCAGACTTGACTAAATCAAAAAGAGCGAAGGATAAAACTTGCTACCTCCAAATTCTTGTGTAGTGCGGCCAAATGCAAGATAGTGTTGCCATCTTCATTTCTTGCATTCATCAAATCACTACCATCATTGCCAACCATCAATTCCTCTACTAGCACTTGCAAAGCATCCAAGTTATCATACTTAACACATAAGTGCAAGACAGTGTCCCCCCTATCAACCCTTGATCGAGTTGTCTCCGGACACGCCCGAGCCAACTCTTTCACCACCTCAACTCTGCCCCCCTTCACAATAGCCAAGTGAAGGGGCATCTTCCCATCCTTGCTACGAGCAAGGCACGTACCGCGGCTCACACGGAGTATCGCACGGACGATTTCAACATGTCCCTTGGCGGAAGCAAGGTGTAAGGGCGAGTGGCCGAGCGAGTCCAACTCATTGGAGAGGCTAGAGTTATGAATCATTATCTCCCTTGCAAAGTCAACATGGCCGCGTAAGGCAGCTATGTGCAAAGGAGTCTCATGGAAGAAAGTGGTACAAATTCTATCAAGAATCAAAGGGTCTTGTTGTACCAATGCTTTCAAAGTTGATACACTTCCTTCAAGTGCTGCTTCATACAATCTCTTCTCCATTTCCATCTTTCACTACAACTTCAAAATGGCTGTTGAAACTTGAAAGTAACTCTTAACATAAATCATACGAAGTATATGATAGTACAATATGATGAGACATGAGTTGTACTCTTATAAATAATACAGGAATACAGCGAAGAAAAGATAAGCATTGAAAGTTACACATAGCAGATAATGTTGACCAGACTTCTTCTACATGGTCTAATTATGGTAGACTAAAAAACAGAATGCTTATCTTCCATTTTGTTACTAGTGAAGTCAAAGCAACTGGGAATAATTCTCAAAACGAGTATACGGGAATAGTCCTCAAAACGAGTGTCCGGAGTACGGAGTACTTCGTAGTTCGTACTTGATAATCAGTGGCGAAACGGAATCGGACGAAAATTGGCGGGAGGCATCCTAGACACATATAACGAAGAATGAAATAAGAAAATTAGCAAAAAGTAGTCTATACATAGCCTAAATCATCGGTTTTGTACATTATTCACATTATCGAATCGAGCGATAAACACACCGTAAATCTATCAAGACGAAAGAATGACATTGCCATATGCTCCAATTATGTTGCAATATACCCTAGGAGCATGCTAGGTTACCTTTGGGAATTTTTCCGAAAAATAAAAAATTGATCCAAAAAGCCGGTTTTTTGTGGACTATTATCCACGAAAAAATCTCGTTTTGGCCCCGAAATGGAAGAAGACAAAAATTAGCAGGAGCCATCCTAGACACATATAATGAAGAATTGAACAAAAAAAGTAGTATAGGCATAACTCAAACCATCGGTTTTACCAATTATATTCACATTCTCGAATCGAGCGATAAACACACTGTAAGTCTATTAAGACGAAAGAATGACATTGCCATTTGCTCCAATTATGCTTCAATATACACTACAAGCATGCTAGGTCACTTTTGGGAATTATCCGGAAAATCAAAAATCGATCCAAAAAGCCGGTTTTTATTGTACTATTATCCATGAAAAAACCTCGATTCGGCCCCGAAACGGAATCGGACGAAAATTGGCAGGAGGCATTCCAGACACATATAATGAAGAATGGAACAAAAAAAGTAGTATAGGCATAGCTAAAACCATCGGTTTTACCCATTATTCACATTCTCGAATCGAGGGATAAACACACCGTAGATAAACACACCGTAAATTAATCAGACGAAGGAATGACATTTTCATATGCTCCAATTAGGCTTTCATATACCATGGTAGCATGCTAGGTCACTTTTGGGAATTTTTTCGGGAAATCAAAAACCGATCCAAAAAGCCGGTTTTTTGTGGACTATTATCCACGAAAAAACCTCGTTTTGGCCCCGAAATGGAATCGGACAAAAATTAGAGGGAGGCATCTTAGACACAAAATGAATAATGGAACAAAAAAATTTGCAAAAAGTTGTCTAGGCATAGCTCAAACCATCGGTTTTACCCATTATTTACATTCTCGAATCGTGCGATAAACACACCGTAAATCTATCAAGGCGAAAGAATGACATTGCCATATGCTCCAATTTTGCTTCAATATGAGAATGCTAGATAACTTTTGGTAATTTTTAAGGAAAATCAAAAATCAATCCAAAAAGCCAGTTTTTTGTGGACTATTATCCACGAAAAAACCTCGTTTCGGCCCCGAGATGGAATCAGACGAAAATTGGTGGGAGGCATCCTAGACACATATAATGAAGAATGGAACAAGAAAATTGGGAAAAACTAGTTTAGGCATAGCCTAAACCACCGGTTTTGTCTAGTATTCAAAAATCTCGAACCGAGCGATAAACACACCGTAAATCTATCAAGACGAAGGAATGACATTGCCATATGCTCTACTTATGCTTCAATATACCGTAGTAGCATGCTAGGTCACTTTTGGGAATTTTTCCGAAAAATCATAAATCCATCAAAAATCCGGTTTTTGTGGACAATTATCCACGAAAAACCTCGTTTCGGCCCCGAAATAAAATCAGATGAAAATTGGCGAGAGGCATCCCAGACACATATAATGTAAAATGGAATAATAAAATTGGCAAAAATTAGTCTAGGCATAGCTCAAACCATCGGTTTTACCCATTATGCACATTCTTGAATCGAGCGATAAACACACCGTAAATCTATCAAGACGAAGGAATGGAATTGCCATATGCTCCATTTATGCTTCAATATACCCTAGTAGCATGCTAGGTCAATTTTAGGAATTTTTCCCAAAAATCAAAAATCCATCCAAAAAGCCGGTTTTTGTGGACAATTATCCACGAAAAAACCTCGTTTCGGCCCCGAAATGAAATCGGACGAAAATTAGCGAGAGGCATCCCAGACACATATAATGAAGAATGGAAGAAAAAAAAAGAGTAGTCTAGGCATAGCTCAAACCATCGGTTTTACCCATCATTCACATACTCGAATCGAGCGATAAACACACCGTAATTCTATCAAGCGAAGGAATGGCATTGCCATATGCTCCAATTATGCTTCAATATACCCTAGGAGCATGCAAGGTCACATTTGGGAATTATTCTGGAAAAACAAAAATCGATCCAAAAAGCCGGTTTTTTGTGGACTATTATCCACGAAAAAACCTCGATTCGGCCGCGAAATGGAATCGGACGAAAATTTGCAGGAGGCATCCCAGACACATATAATGAAGAATGGAACAAAAAAAAGAAGTATAGGCATAGCTCGAACATCGGTTTTACCCATTATTCACATTCTCGAATCGAGGGATAAACACACCGTAGATAAACACACCGTAAATTAATCAAGACGAAGGAATGACATTTCCATATGCTCCAATTAGGCTTTCATATACCATAGTAGCATGCTAGGTCACTTTTGGGAATTTTTTCATGAAATAAAAAACCGATCCAAAAAGCCGGTTTTTTATGGACTATTATCCACGAAAACACCTCGTTTCGGCCCCGAAATGGAATCGGACAAAAATTAGATGGAGGCATCTTAGACACATAATGAATAATGGAACAAAAAAATTTGCAAAAAGTAGTCTAGGCATAGCTCAAACCATTTGTTTTACCAATTATGCACATTCTCGAATCGTGCGATAAACACACAGTAGTCTATCAAGGCGAAAGAATGGCATTGCCATATGCTCCAATTTTGCTTCAATATACCCTAGGAGCATGCTAGATAACTTTTGGTAATTTTTACGAAAAATCAAAAAATCGATCCAAAAAGCCGGTTTTTTGTGGACTATTATCCACGAAAAAACCTCGTTTCGGCCCCGAAATGGAATTGGACGAAAATTGGTGGGAGGCATCCTAGCCACATATAATGAAGAATGAAAGAATAAAATTTGAAAAAAGTATTTTAGGAATAGCCTAAACCATCGGTTTTGTCCATTATTCAAAAATCTCGAATCGAGCGATAAACACACTGTAAATCTATCAAGACGAAGGAATGACATTGCCATATGCTCCATTAATGCTTCAATATAACCTAGTAGCATGCCACGTCACTTTTGGGAATTTTTCCGGAAAATCAAAAATCGATCTAAAAAGCCGGTTTTTTTTGGACTAATATTCACGAAAAAACCTCGTTTCTGCCCCGAAATGGAATCAAAAAAAATTAACGGGAGGCATCTTAGACATCTAATGAAGAATGGAACAAAATAATTTGCAAAAACTAGTCTAGGCATAGCTCAAACCATCGGTTTTACTCATTAATTGCAATCTCGAATCGTGCGATAAACACACCGTAAATCTATCAAGACGACGGAATGCCATTGCCATAAGCTCCATTTATGCTTCAATATACCCTAGTAGCATGCTAGGTCTTTTTTAGGAATTTTTCCGGGAAATCAAAAATCCATCCAAAAAGCCGGTTTTTGTAGACAATTATCCACAAAAAACCTCGTTTCGGCCCCAAAATGAAATAGGACGAAAATTGGCGAGAGGCATCCCAGACACATATAATGAAGAATGAAGAAAAAAAAGAGTAGTCTAGGCATAGCTCAAACCATCGGTTTTATCCATTATTCACATACTCGAATCGAGCGATAAACACACCGTAATTCTATCAAGGCGAAGGAATGACATTGCCATATGCTCCATTATGCCTCAATATACCCTAGGAGCATGCTAGGTCACATTTGGGAATTTTTCGGAAAATCAAAAATCCGTCCAAAAAGCCGGTTTTTGTAGACAATTTTCCACGAAAAAACCTCGTTTCGGCCGCGAAATGATATCGGACGAAAATTGGCGAGAGGCATCTCTGACACATATAATGAAGAATGGAACAAAAAAAGGAGTAGTCTAGGCATAGCTCAAACCATCGGTTTTACCCATTATTCACATACACGAATCGAGCGACAAACACACCGTAATTCTATCAAGGCGAAGGAATGGCATTGTCATATGCTCCAATTATGCTTCAATATACCCTAGTAAAATAGTAGGTCACTTTTAGGAATTTTTCCGGAAAATCAAAAATCGATCCAAAAATCCGGTTTTTTGTGGACTATTATCCACGAAAAAACCTCGTTTCGGCCCCGAAATGGAATCGGACGAAAATTGGTGGGAGGCATCCTAGACACATATAATGAAGAATGGATGAATAAAATTGGAAAAAAGTAGTCTAGGAATAGCCTAAACCATCGGTTTTGTCCATTATTCAAAAATTTCGAATCGAGCGATAAACACACCGTTAATCTATCAAGACGAAGGAATGACATTGCCATATACTCTACTTATGCTTCATTATACCCTAGAAGCATGCTAGGTCACTTTTGGGAATTTTTCCGAAAATTCAAAAATCCATCCAAAAATCCGGTTAATTTTGTGGACAATTATCCACAAAAAAACCTTTTTTTGGCCCTGAAATAAAATCAGACGAAATTGGCGAGAGGCATCCCAGACACATATAATGCTGAATGAGATAATAAAATTGGTAAAAATTAGTCTAGGCATAGCTCAAACCATCGGTTTTAACCATTATGCACACTCTAGAATCGAGCGATAAACACACCTTAAATCTAACAAGACGAAAGAATGGAATTGCCGTATTCCCCATTTATCCAAAAAGCCGGTTTTTGTGGACAATCATCCACGAAAAAACCTCGTTTCAGCCCCAAAATGAAATCGGACGAAAATTGGCGAGAGGCATCCAAGACACATATAATGAAGAATGGATGAAAAAAAAGAGTAGTCTAGGCATAGCTCAAACCATCGGTTTTACCCATTATTCACATACACGAATCGAGCGATAAACACACCGTAATTCTATCAAGGCGAAGGAATGTCATTGCCATATGCTCCAATTATGCTTCAATATATCCTAGGAGCATGCTAGGTCACATTTGGAAATTATTCTGGAAAATCAAAAATAGATCCAAAAAACCGGTTTTTTGTGGACTATTATCTACGAAAAAACCTTGTTTCGGCCCCGAAATGAAATCGGACGAAAATTGGCGAGAGGCATCCTAGACACATATAATTAATAATGGAAGAAAAAAGAGTAGTTTAGGCATAGCTCAAACCATCGGTTTTACCCATTATTCACATACTCGAATCGAGCGATAAACACACCGTAAATATATCAAGGTGAAGGAATGACATTGCCATGTGCTATAATTATGCTTCAATGTACCCTAGGAGCATGCTAGGTCACATTTGGGAATTATTCTGGAAAATAAAAAATCGATTCAAAAAGCCGGTTTTTTGTGGACTATATTATCCACGAAAAAACCTCGTTTCAGCCCCGAAATGGAATCAGACGAAAATTAGTGGGAGGCATCCTAGACATATATAATGAAGAATGCAAGAATAAAATTGGAAAAACGTAATCTAGGAATAGACTTAACCATCGGTTTTGTCCATTATTCAAAAATCTCGAATCGAGCGATAAACACACTGTAAATCTGTCAAGATGAAGGAATGACATTTCCATATGTTCCATTTATGCTTCAATATACCCTAGTAGCATGTTAGGTCACTATTGAAATTTTTTTCTGAAAAATCAAAAATCGATCCAAAAAGCCTTTTTTGTGCACTATTATCCACGAAAAAACCTTGTTTCGGCCCCGAAATAGAATCGGACGAAAATTGGTGTGAGGTATCCTAGACACATACAATGAATAATGGATGAAAAAAATTGGCAAAAAGTAGTCTAGGCATAGCCTAAACCATCGGTTTTGTCTATTATTCAAAAATCTCGAATCGAGCGATAAACATACCGTAAATCTATCAAGGTGAAGGAATAGCATTGTCATATGCTCCAAGTATGCTTCAATATACCCTAGGAGCATGCTAGGTCAAATTTAAGAATTATTCTGGAAAATCGAAAATCGATCCAAAAAGCCGGTTTTTTGTGGAGTATCCACGAAAAAACCTCGTTTCGGCCCCGAAATGGAATCGGACGGAAATTGGTGGGAGGCATCCTAGACACATATAATAAAGAATGGAAGAATAAAATTGGAAAAACATAGTCTAGGAATAGCCTAAACCATCGATGTTGTCCATTATTCAAAAATCTCGAATCGATCGATAAACACACCGTAAATCTATCAAGACGAAGGAATGGCATTGCCATATGCTCCAATTATGCTTCACTATACCCTAGGAGCATGCTAGGTCAAATTTGGGAATTATTCTGGAAAATCAAAAATCGATCCAAAAAGCCGGTTTTTTGTGGACTATATCCACGAAAAAACCTCGTTT
The DNA here is from genome assembly GCA_901111285.1 of Corrigiola litoralis. Classification (NCBI taxonomy): domain Eukaryota; kingdom Viridiplantae; phylum Streptophyta; class Magnoliopsida; order Caryophyllales; family Caryophyllaceae; genus Corrigiola; species Corrigiola litoralis. The sequence continues at coordinate 21,265 of CAAKMY010065787.1, forward strand.
C
>CAAKMY010065808.1:10055-27307 GCA_901111285.1 Corrigiola litoralis
AAGCAAAGATGGTTTTAAGAGCCATCTTCAACTTAGAAAGTTGCAGTACTTTAATTGATTCAATACCTTCTAAATCCGAGTTTGATATTTTGAGCTTGATAATAAAACTGTAGTCCTATATTGGTGATTGATATAGATTTGCTGATATTACTCGTTCTTTCTTTGCAGTTTCTGTAAGATTTCTTTTATCAACATGGCAGAAGGAAGTAAGAGCTTTGCAAGGAGGGATAAGCTTCTGGAGATTGAGTCCAAAGCCCGGCGCTGTTGGGAAGAGCATGATGTTTTTGCTGCCAAGCCTGAAGACCATCCTCCTGGGCCCGGAGAAAAGTTTTTTGGGAACTTTCCATATCCGTATATGAACGGTTATCTTCACCTTGGTCATGCATTTACACTTACTAAGGTCGAGTTTGCTGCAGCTTTTCATAGGCTAAGAGGTGCCAACGTGCTCTTTCCCTTGGGTTTTCATTGCACGGGTATGCCAATTAAGGCTGCAGCTGATAGACTTGCTAGAGAAGTTCAGCGCTTTGGAGATCCTCCTCAGTTTCCATCTGCAGCTGAGGAAAAAGTTGTACAAACTGTACAACAGCCGGATGCAGCTGAGGGTTCAGATCAAGTACCTACGTTCAAGGGTAAAAAGTCCAAGGTTGCAGCCAAAACTGGTACGCAATTGTACCAGTGGGAGATCATGCGCAGTTTTGGCCTTTCTCATGAAGAAATCTCAAAGTTTCAGGATCCATGTAAATGGCTGACTTATTTTCCACCACTAGCTGTCGAAGACCTGAAGGCCTTTGGCTTGGGAATCGATTGGAGGCGCTCTTTTGTCACAACAGATATTAATCCGTACTATGATTCGTTTGTGAGATGGCAGATGAGAAAGCTCAAAGCAGCTGGTAAAATTGTGAAAGACCTGAGATACGCTATCTTCTCGCCTCTAGACGGGCAACCATGTGCAGACCATGACAGGGCTTCTGGTGAGGGGGTCCAGCCCCAGGAATACACTCTCATCAAGATGGAAGTTGTTCAGCCATATCCTGCAAAGTTGAGTGCTCTAGAGGGTAAAAAAGTGTTCTTGGCTGCTGCAACACTGAGGCCAGAGACCATGTATGGGCAAACAAATGCTTGGGTTTTGCCTGAAGGAGAATATGGAGCCTTCGAGATAAATGAGACTGATGTGTTCATTGTCACTGAGAGATCAGCTCGTAACCTTGCATATCAGGGATATTCGAGGATCCCAAATACGCCAACTTGCTTGGTTGAGCTTACTGGTTATGACTTGATTGGTCTGCCTTTGAAGTCGCCACTCTCATTTAATGAAATAATTTATGCCCTCCCCATGCTAACGATCTTGACAGACAAAGGTACTGGGATAGTTACCAGTTGCCCTAGTGATGCGCCTGATGATTATATGGGTATGCATGATTTGAAGGCAAAACCAGCTCTGCGAGCGAAATTTGGTGTGAAAGATGAGTGGATACTTCCCTTTGATATTATTCCCATCATTAATATTCCTGAATTCGGAGATAAGCCTGCTGAAAAGGTGTGCACGGACTTAAAGATCAAGAGCCAGAATGAGAAAGACAAGCTTGCAGAAGCGAAAAGGTTGACTTATCTGAAGGGGTTCACTGTCGGGATAATGCTTGTTGGAGAGTTTGCTGGGGAGAAGGTCCAAGTTGCTAAGCCAAAAGTGAGACAGATAATGTTAGACGAGGGCCAAGCCATTTTGTACAGCGAGCCTGAGAAAAAGGTAATGTCTAGATCGGGTGATGAATGTGTTGTGGCTTTGACAGACCAGTGGTACATAACCTATGGTGAAGCTGAATGGAAAAAACAAGCTGAAGAGTGCTTGGCGAACATGAATCTCTTTTCTGATGAAACGCGTCATGGATTTGAACACACCCTTGGTTGGCTGAACCAGTGGGCCTGTTCTAGGTCCTTTGGCCTGGGGACTCGTATTCCTTGGGATGAACAATACCTGGTGGAGTCCCTCTCTGATTCAACCATATACATGGCATATTACACGATTGCCCACTTTCTACAAAACGGGGACATGTACGCATCTAGTTCTGGTTCACTAAAGCCTGAACAGATGACGGATGAGGTCTGGAATTTCCTATTCTGTGGGGGTTCGTGGCCAGAGTCAACAGATATTGATGCCAATCTACTTCGTCAGATGAAGCAGGAATTCGAGTACTGGTATCCTTTTGATCTCCGAGTGTCTGGCAAAGACCTTATCCAGAACCATCTGACATTTAGCATCTACAATCACACAGCAATCATGGAAAAACGCCACTGGCCTCTTGGGTTCAGATGTAATGGACATATTTTGCTAAATTCAGAGAAGATGTCCAAGTCCACAGGGAATTTTAGGACTCTGAGGGAGGCTATTGAGGAGTTCTCCGCAGATGCAACACGTTTTGCTCTTGCTGATGCTGGTGATGGTGTTGATGATGCAAATTTCGTGTTTGAAACTGCAAATGCTGCAATCCTGCGTCTCACGAAAGAGATTGCGTGGATGGAAGAAGTCATTGCGTCAGAAGCAGCATTGAGACCAGGCCCTCCATCTACATATGCTGATCGGGTGTTCCTGAATGAGATGAATTTGTCAATCAAACTGACCGAGCAGCACTACCACAACTATATGTTCCGAGAAGCTCTGAAGACGGGCTTTTATGATCTCCAAGCTGCCAGAGATGAATACAGGTTCTCTTGTGGTGCTGTTGGTATGAACAGGGATTTGGTGTGGCAGTTTATGGACATTCAGACACGGCTCATTACCCCGATTTGCCCGCACTATGGAGAGCATGTCTGGAAGGATCTCTTGAAGAAGGATGGCTTTGCTGTAAAGGCTGGCTGGCCTGTGGCAGATGCGCCTGATTTAACCCTCAAGAGTGCTAACAAATATCTACAAGATTCTATAGTGCTGATGAGGAAGCTGCTTCAAAAGCAAATTCTGGGCTCAAAGAAGGGTAACAAGAAAGGGGCGCCTGTGGCACAGATTGCCGAGGACAAGCAATTGACTGGGTTGATCTTTGTGAATGAGAAGTATGATGGATGGAAAGAGGAGTGCTTGAGAATACTCCAAAGCAAATTCAATGCTGAAACTCGCACCTTCGCTCCAGATAGTGAAATTATGGCAGCATTGCAGCAGAGTCAGATCGGCCAGGCTACCAATTTCAAGCAAATCCAAAAGCTCTGTATGCCGTTTTTGAGGTTCAAAAAGGATGAGACGCTTGCACTTGGACCCCATGCCTTGGAGCTGAATCTTCCCTTTGGTGAGATCGATGTCCTTTCTGAGAACAAGGAGCTGATCAAGAGGCAGCTCGGATTAGCAGACGTCGAGGTCTCGTCGTTTATGGATCCGGATGCAGTTGCTAAGGCAGGCGCTTTGACATCGGTCCTAAACCAAAACCCCCCTTCCCCTGGCAACCCAACTGCCTTGTTCTTTCCACGGTCGTGATACCGTTGTTATTCCTCTTATTTTGGATATGTTCGTCATTTGAGATAGACTCTAGAATCCTTTGTGAAAGGCTTTTTTGTATTGAATGCTCTATTTTTGCTTTTGATTACGTTGCCTTCATATGCTTTAATTTCGGTTCTATTTTCTACGTCTTGTATTGCAGTTTTCTCAAGTTTAGAGCATCATCAGTAAAGTTTTTCGTCTTAGTAAGTTTAAAATTTGCATAATTTATTATTTCGTATCTCCGTTAGTACGTTAATTTCACCTCTATTATGTATTGTGTGCAAACAAACTCTGTTTACTTAACAATCAGATGATCTCCTTTACCTTTCTAGAAACTTGTATCTCGTAATCCAATTTCTAAAAAGTATTCTTCCTTGTTGAGCCATAAAAAGCAGTATAATAGTCACCTTTTTACAACAGTTATCAAATAATAGCGTTGCAAAGTGAATGTTGAAAGGAAAAAAAACTAGTCAAAAATAGGCGTAATCGTGCAAGCCGACTGTTCAATCTATAACCTCAAAGCCAAATTAGTCAACACTAATCACTGTCTTTTCTTTTCTTTCTTAAGTTTTCACCATCTGATAGAGTTCGGTTTTGGATAGTATCACAAGGGTAACAAAGTTCTGCCTCACGAGACATTTCGAGACATATAGTTTAATTGACTGATTTCCTGCCAATTCAACCAACTGCTCATAAGTCATAAATATCATTACCACCACCATTCCTTTGGGCATTAAAAAAACGCAAATTAGCATCAAATTTCCAACCTTTCATACTGAAAACAATACTTAAAGGTTATCACAAATTATTAAAAAAGACCATCTCTTTTTATTATAAAAGTAGACCAACTAATTGCAAGTTAATTTTTTTAAGCTACATATTGGGTTATATATTTATATATCTTTATTGACCAGCACAATTTAATCTACTTTTAAAATTAAAGTAAACCGTCTCTCCCATACCTTATGATACGTTATAGTCACCAACTAAAGTACAAAAGTGGCAAATTTAACCCCTCAACTTTTTCTTTTCCAAAAAAAATATAAAAAACATAAAAAAATTTGGCGGGGTTCACAAAATTTGATTTTGCAATAAATAAATTAAAAAAACCCACTCTCACACTCCTCACTCTCACTTTCCACTTAAAAAAATGGAATTAAATAATACGACGGCCACGTCAGCAACCGCGGCGGCGGGACCCACAACGCCGCGGTGGAATGTGGAGCGGCCGTTCCTCACCGGCCGTTTCCACCAGGTGCGCATTTTCTAAACCCTAATTTAATTCTTTATTTTTTTTAATTTAATTTATAATTAAAATTTATTTAATTTATAATGAACTCAGGAAATGAAGGCGTCGTCGCGTAATTCGGAAGCCAAGGGTTTCTCCATGGACTCCTTCAGGTGGTTTTAGTTTATTATTATTTTTTGTTTTATAATTGTAGATTGATTTATGATGATCAAAAAGTCTCGGGAGAGACCGTCTACTTTTATGATAAAAGTAAAGTAGACGGAGCCATGCTGACCCAATAAAAAGTAGATTTATCTTGCAACGAGTTCGTCTACTTTTATCCATGCTGGCGCAATAAAGGAATATGAATGTACACCTTGACTTGGCTTCTAGGGTGCTTAAGTAGATTTAGCTTGTAAGGAGTTCGTCTACTTTTATCCATGATGGCACAATAAAGGGATATAAATTTACAGCTTGACTTGGGTTTCTAGGGTGCTTAAGTAGATTTATCTTGCAACGAGTTCGTCTACTTTTATCCATGCTGGTCTAATAAAGGGATATGAATCTACACCTTGACTTGGCTTCTAGGGTGCTTAAGTAGATTTAGTTTGTAAGGAGTTCGTTTACTTTTATCCATTCTGGCCCAATAAAGGGATATAAATCTATAGCTTGACTTGGGCTTCTAGGGTGCTTACTAGATTTAGCTTGCAAGGAGTTCGTCTACTTTTATTAAGAATTTGTGATGATTTAATTTTATCATTTTTAATGTTGAAATTGGAGGAGTTTTAGGTGGCTTTTGTTTGAGGAGGTTTTAGTTGTGTGTTATGATGGTAGATTGTGTGTTATTTTGCGGTGAAAGTTTGGTAAAGGTGTGATCTTGGATTAAATTTAGATGGTAAAGCAGTTCTGGAGCTCTATTTTAGTAATTTAGTTGTACATTATTTCATTCAATTCCGTCGGTTTTTATGTTGAAATCGGAGGAACTTTAGGTATCTTTGTTTGAGGAGGTTTTAATTGTGCATTATGATAGTAAAATGTGTGTTATTATGGAGGAAGTTGGATAAATGTTTTATCTTGATTGATTATGATAATAATATGTAGTTTGTCTACAATTTTGGTGAAATTTTTTATAAATTTTTGAGCTTGATTAATTCCGTCATCTTTACGTCGAAATTGGAGGAGTTTTAGGGATTTTTTTATTTGAGGAGGGTTTACTTGTGCGTTATGATGATAAATATGTAGTTGTCGGTAATTTTGGTGAACATTTTGATAAATGTTTGATCTTGATAAATTTTGATAATAGAAATGTAGTTTGGTGAGTATATTTGATAAATGTTTGATCTTGATAAATTTTGATAATAGAAATGTGGTTTGGTGAAAATTTTGGTAAATGTTTGATCTTGATTATTCTGATAATAAATATGTAGTTTATTATCAAAAAATTTGATAATTGTATGTTTTCATGTTGAAATCGGAGGAATTTTAGGTGTTTTTTGTTTAAGGAGGTTTTAATTGTTCATTATGATAGTAGTTTTGTGTTTTTTTTTGCGGTAAATTTGGTGAAACTTTGATATATATTTGATCTTCATATAATTTTGATGGTGAAGCAGTTCTGGAGCTGAAAAGCCGATCGGATGTTACCATGCTTCTGTTCAGGTACATTGTAGCCACGCCTTTTTTTGTTGTCCAGCTAGTTTCGTGTGTGAGTATGAGGTCGTAAAGTTAGAGGAATGATAATGAACTTTTGGAAGTAATTATACTCAGAATGTTGTGATTGGATGTCCATGGTAGTGGCTTGATATAAGTATTGTGCATTGCGAATTACATAAGTGGCTGTTTATTCGGATAAGGCGGAGGGGAGTGTTTGTTTTTTTGCTAATATTTACTTGATGAAACTTTCATATTTTTGTGGCTCACGTTGTTGATTATGAATATGGTTATACTTTGCGAATTTGGTGTTGTTTCATGCTATGTTAGTTGCGTTCTTCATCTAGATCATTTTCATAAATCTTTTTGTCCATTGTTTTCATGATATACATGAATTTTTTTTATCTTGACTTAATAAAAAGGTAATTTTTGAACGTAGGTTCACGTATATAAATGGGTGTTAAAAACTAAAGGAATTCATTTGTATGATTTAGAGTTAAGTTTTATAACGCGACGGAATTGAAAGTGGCCTTGCATAGAAGGCTACAACAAAGGGAAATGGGACAACGAAATATGGAGGGTAAGGGGGCAGGGAGTTTTATCTGTAGGTTGGGCCTTGAGGGGTGATATTCACTTTGTTGTCATAAATCTTGGTTGGAGTCGAGTTAATGCAACATGATGTAGGATTGTTGGTGTTATTGTTTGCTTGTCTGGTGTAGGAACTCATTGTTATCGATGATATCCTTTCTGCTTTGGTTGGCATTGAAGGACGCTATACTTCGATTAGAAGAATCCGTGGGAAGGAGGATGAAACTACCTTCCAGGTTGACGCATCTATGGATTTAGCTCTTCAGGTTTGTTGCTGCCAGCCTGCCAGTTTATCTTTCGATTCTATTCCGCTAAGCAATATGATTGTTCATCTGTGAAGTTTGATATAACAATATGATCTCTAGAAAACTAATAATTTCGGCTGCTTTTACCTACTCTCATCTAACTTAAGTCACCAGATGTGCTCTTTAACGACAGTGCCTTCATGAACTTTTTAGTTATAAGAATTATTAGCTGGTTGAAAGAAGGACATTTTTTTCCACTTGAAAGGTTTATGTTTGTCTCTTGAGTGAATAGGCCTGGTTATTGCAAGTGTTGCCAAACAATTGAAAGTAGCAGTTCAAAATTAATGGCTTGCATTCCTATTATTAGTTAGTTGTCAATTAAGTTGCAAATAAGTAACAGCAGTTGATTAGTAGATTATTTAGGCCAGATTAACATGTATTATGTATGTTACATTGGCGGTTTTAGTGGGATATGATCATCGATCTCCTAGGTTCAGTTGCTGGTTTTTAGCCGTGTAAAGCCTATAAAAGAGCTACATTATTTGTGATTGACTGAAGAAGTTAGCAAGGACTTTTCCTATAAAGGGGTTCGCATTTTTGTTTCAACTTTTTCCCAACAAGCTGAACAATTGCTTACTTTCAAGGAATATACTGCAGGAATTGGCAAAACGCATTTTCCCTTTGTGCGAGAGCTATTTATTGATTGACCAGTTTGTGGAGTCAAGGTCACAGTTCAAGAAAGGACTGGTCAATCATGCCTTTGCAGCAGCACTGAGAATACTCCTTCAAGTAGGTTCTATTATTTCCCTATTTCAGTCATTGTTACGTGACATTTCCCCCCAATCCTCTGCCCTTCTCCCTCCCTAAAGAAAATCAGCAGAATCTATGGTGTCTGAGTAGTTTACTTTCTTGCCTGCAAGTTTTCTAATTGCATTAGGTCTTGTATGTGGTTCATTTTTGGATGCTCTAGAAGTTGTATATCATACCTATACACTACATCATTTGCTTCCTGATCATGTTCAGTCGCTGACACACAACTTCCATAAATTGCTTATCAGGATTACCAGGCTATGGTGGCTCAACTTGAACATCAATTTCGATTAGGACGACTTTCACTGCAAAGCTTGTGGTTTTACTGTCAGGTCTGAGCCTTTATAACTGAGGATTCTGAGCTTGGCATAATATTTTTCTTTATATGATTTTTTTTTTTCCTTCACCCCCTGCAGCCAAAGATGGGGTCGATGAAAGCATTGTCTTTTGTGATCCAGAAAGCTTCATCTAATGACTATGCAGGTGTTGATATTCTTAACCTCCTGCAAAGCCAGGTTTGGATTTAGCTCAACAATTTGCAAGGGAGGTGGTGAATTGCTGTTCGACTGCCTTCCTGTTTACTACTGATGTTTTATTCTTCATCAATATCAACTTGATAAGTCATCTTTTACAGGTTCCTATTGACTTTACCATTTTCAGGCTAAAGCTTTGGCTGGTGATCATGTTGTGAGATCTCTGATAGAAAAGATGGCACATTGTGCAAGTTCTGCATATCTTGAGATACTAGAAAGGTGAGACTTACCAGTTATCACATATGTTAAACAACACGATATCATGAGCAATTAGGGGGGGGGGGGGAGAACATTTGGATAGAAGTTCTTTTTTAATTAAAGCAACGTTGTTGTCAGCATATATTTGATACTTGGTGCTAACAAATGTCTCTCCTGATTATCAAAAGGTGTTGCTCGCTGAATAACAGAACTTCACATTTAGTATTGACTTGCGTATATGATGTCTGTCTGTAGGTTTTTAGTGTTTAGTTGCGTCTTTTATTCAGCAATTGCATCCATAAGAAAAAATTGATTTGAGTATTTTGAGCCGAGTTTCTTCTGAGATCTGACCCTGTGAGTATCAGGTGGCAGAGTCATACTTAAGCATCGTGATTTGCGGATGCTTATCCTAGCTTTGGTTGTCGCTTACATTTACTGAAACTTTATCAGGTGGGTGTATGAAGGGGTGATTGATGATCCATATGGCGAGTTCTTCATAGCAGAAAACAGATCTCTGCAGAAGGTATGTATATTAAATAGAAATCAAGAAATGCAATTGTTCCGCAAATCATCATTTGATCTTCCTCTTTTCAGGAAAGTCTCACTCAGGATTATGATGCAATGTATTGGAAACACCGATATAGCCTCAAGACTAGCATTCCTAGCTTTCTTGCTGATGTTGCTGGGACAATATTGACTACTGGAAAATATTTGAATGTGATGAGGGAATGTGGCCACAATCTTCAGGTTGTCTGGTTGCTGTAGTTGTAATACTTGGTTAAGTGTTCTTGTTAATTGAGCTCATGACAATGTAATAAGTCATTTCCGTTTATAACTATTGACATGTATAATCTTCAGGTCCGAGTATCAGAAAACTCTAAACTGCAGAATTTCGGTTCCAATCATCACTCTCTTGAGTGTATAAAAGCTGCTTATGAATTTGCGAGTGGGGAACTGTTAAATCTGGTCAGAGATAAGGTGCACCTCTCTCTCTTATATTGGAGCCCCTGTTCTTTGTGCATGTATAACCTTTGATGATCTCAGTAGTATAACTGTCCATGTCAGAATTTTAAGTGCCTCAGTTTGTTTCTCCCTTTGGTTCTTTGGATACAGTATGATCTGATGGGGAAACTGCGTTCCATAAAGCATTATCTTCTTCTTGACCAGGTGATTATCTGCTTATGCTTTTTTTATGGATTTTCTTATCCTAAGTTGATTGTTAGGTCAGTATCTTATCAAGCAGGCTACCTGCATAATCTAAGTAGCCAGTTCTCTTATACTCTATACCTCTTACTAAATGACAAGATTCTACCTCAGGGGTCAGATTTTAATTATGGCCCAAATGTCTAATGTTGAGGATAACAGTATGTGACTTAGGTGTCTGCTAAACCCTAGGTGAGGGGCTTGGAAGGATTCTAATGTATGTGGCCTTACCCTGACAATGGAACTGTCGAGAGGTTGTCTGGGTCATATTGAAGACTGTCTACTGCTCACAAGAAAAACTTTATGCATTTACGGAGACATTTTATTAGTCCATTATAATCTAGGGTTGAAAATCTGCTTCCTTGTGATTTCAGCTTTGTTTGAACAAGTGTTATAGTAATATGTTTATCTCAGATTTCACAAAATTGGAATATATAAATGTTCGTTGGCTTTCAGGGTGATTTCCTAGTTCACTTCATGGACATTGCTCGAGAAGAGCTGACCAAAAAAGTTGAGGAGGTTTCAGTGGAGAAGCTGCAGGTCTCTTGCTCAAGATTCAACTAGTTGTATTCCTTTTTCTCTTTGTTTGTGTTTTCGTATAGAGCTTATGTTTTGAGGGACATAGAAGATGAATCTCATATACTTTTGTCTTTTAGTCTCTCTTGGACCTTGCCTTGCGATCCACGGCAGCTGCAGCTGACCCTTGTCATGAGGACTTGACTTGTTGTGTGGTAAGCTATTATTTTCCATCATCTTTATGCCTGAATAGAAATTTTAGTAAGAATGCTATTGGTCAATCTGAATTTCTTATTGGTTTTCTGGTCTCATCCTGTAGGAAAGATCTACATTGCTTAAAAGATTAAGCATGCTCAAAGATCTTGAAGTCAGTAAAGCTATTTCTGAAGATAATGACCTTGAAGAACCAGCGAGCATTACTGGTTTGGAGACATTTTCTTTGAGTTACAAGGTAGTCAAGATCTACTCATTTGTTGTTATGTACCCTGTTTATGTCCATCAACTGGGTTGAAGTGCGTCTATTGGATGTACTTGAAACTTGTAGAAAGGTTGTTGGAGGGGAAATTTATATCATTAAGATAGATCTTACGTGAAATTTGAGGACTGTTGTTAAGGTAGTTTTTCTAGCTACTCATAGGGCTAAAGGCTGCATGTATTTTTTAGGGTATTCCATTCACCCATTATCAGTGGAATTGAACTTATTTGTACATGTATCTCTGAAGCGTGGAGGACTTCTTGTCCTCCATGCTTTATAGTGAAATCTTTATTTTCTTACCAAGAAAGATTATCTACTTCGAATCTCTTTAATGTGGTATGGTAGGTTATCCCGACTGCTCTCTTATCTTAACTGAATACCATGTACGGTGATGCACCTTCATCATTTGGCCCTCAAATAAAAAACTCGTGCGTTTTTTTCAGGTACAATGGCCATTGTCACTTGTTATATCAAGAAAAGCTTTGACCAAGTATCAGCTAATTTTTCGATTCCTCTTCCACTGTAAACACGTTAGCCGGCAGCTTTGTGGGGCTTGGCAACTACATCAAGTATGTTACTCAAATTTCATCTATGGTGTATTGCAAGAATATACATGCTATTTTCACATGCTCATAGTGAGATGGGACTAATGATACAGGAAGTTCGTGCTGCTAATATAAAGGGGACTGCAATATCCCGTTCTTCTCTTCTCTGTAGAAGCATGCTCAAGTTTATGAATAGCCTTCTACATTATTTAACTTTTGAGGTAAAATATAGTCTCCATTCTCATATTTTCTTTTTTTCCTGCCCTTTTTCTGCTGACTTTGTTGATTTTTTTTGTACATCATTCTCTACAAATGGTATGCCTCTGTTCATCGAACATATTTATCTTTTGTAACTCTTATGTTTACACTCCTTTATCAGGAAATCTTTTATCTTATAGTTACGCTTTTTCTGGAGCTGGGAGAGCCTGAAATCAACATTTTGATGTTTCTTTATTCTCCAGGTTCTTGAGCCCAATTGGCATGTGATGAATAATAGACTGCAGTCGGTGAAAAGCATAGACGAGGTAAGGATACTCTCCACATCAGAGGCAGCTGCTCAACAATGTTTCTATTGGGCAGTAAGAGATGGCTGGCTTTGGGGCCAATTTTTTTTTTTTTATCTAGGGATTTCTGGAAGAGGCAACCTCTTCTTGCCTTACTGTTAGCAAGTGGGTCTTTTACCGCAATTGATTTCATAATTCGCATTTGATGTGGACGATTTTGCTTGAACAGGTTATCCAGTATCATGATCTATTTCTTGAGAAATGTCTGAGAGAGTGCATGCTGCTTCTTCCTGAACTTCTCAAAGTAAGGTTTTTTCTGCATGTTTGGCGTCTCGCTCTTTTCTCTTGAATTTATTGTCTTCAACCCTATAAGATTTAAACATGTCTTCTTTTTCTAATGGTTTTAAGCTGATTAGACTATATCTGCACCCTGACAATTGCAGAAGATGGAAAAGTTGAAGCTTATTTGTCTACAGTATGCAGCTGCTACTCAGTGGTTGATTTCTTCTTCCATTGAAGTAACTGAGCCCCCATCTCGTTCGGGTAGGACTTCATGTAGGGCACTGAAGTTCACGGAGAATCCAACAGTTACAGAGTCTATTCTGTATGTCATTTGTACCTCTGCCACCTCTAGCCTGTTTATCAACTTTTTCTTATAGTACATGAAAATGATTGCAGGGGATTTGAGAAGGAATTTAATGCTGAACTCCAGAGCCTTGGACCCATTCTAAGCAACCGTTCCCAAGCAGAACCATATTTAACTCATCTTGCACAGTGGATCCTTGGCGTTGGAAATGATCAGTAGTAGTGGATTGGACTGTGCAAAATGTCTGGTGTGCATATGAAAATGTTCTCCTTTGATGTGCCAACTCTTGGTACCGTTTCTGTAGGTTCTGTATTGCAAGTTTGCAACTTTATATCACGCCCCTAGTAATATAAGTCTTTCTTTGTAATCCTCCTATAAATATTCCAACATTACCCCAATGCCACCACCAACTAGTCTAATGTGAAACCGCCTATTCTAAAAAGAATTATATACTCCGTATAATCTTAAAGTAGTCACTTTGTCCACGAAGTGATTGCTTTTTACATTGTTAAGTAATAAAGACTTTTCTTATAGAATTTGTGACTAGATTTATATTTAAGTTGCAAACCAACCGATTCCTCAGACAATGTATTGTTCCAGGTAGACTCTTAGCTATAATCCCATTAGAAGTGGGGTGGGGATGATATATCTCCAGTATTAATTTTCGGTTACATTGATCTGAAAGGTTACTCAAATTCATACAATCAAACATGAACGTGCGATGGGAATATTCAGTGATAATTCAATGGTACACAAACTTAAGAGTGCAATTCTTCTGCAGCACACTTTAGGTATTAACAGTTGGCCAAAAGAGATCTCAAGCTGCATCACGCTCACATCTTAGTCATCTATTTCTATCTCAAGACGTCCCAGTAAAACACTAAAAATCAATCATGAAGACTGTAGGAAAAGTAATGTTCAGTGATGATACAATGGTACACTTTATTGACAATGAGAACAGCCAAAAGCGGCATGTTACGACTTACAAGTACATTTTCACTATTACAACTTGCCTGAAAGGATCAGGCTTCCATACAAAGTAACAGCAGCTAAATGATACAACTGTTCCATGACATGCTGGTTAAAACACAACCAAACAGAGCAGTTGGAACTATATACAGCTAAAATTATGACATTGGGACATACAGACCAAGGAATACACCCAACCATTGCGCACCATTGTCATTCTGTATCAACTTGGCTTGTCACCTCACATACATGGGAAGTTGGGAACAAGATACATCCAGTTGGATAGCCAAGCCTCAATTATTGGCAATTCAGGCCAAACCCCACTCATTGGGATTTTGGCCTCAACCATCTGTCTTCGCTTTCAGGTGTACGCCCCAGTGTAGGAGACGGTTTACCTTCGATTATGACACATCTGACAATTGGTAGCAGACTTCACATTGGCAAATGTGCATTGATCACAAGACCAGTGACTTGTATCATCAACATTTCTACTGGAACTACCAGATTTTGATGATGTGCCCTTGCTCCTTCCACTCCTGCTTCTACTTCCACCTAGGCTCTTGGTTCGGCTGCATGCACCATGAGAGTCCACATCCGACAAACCATTTTCTAAGGCCCGCACAAGGTTCTCAAAGTAATTTCTCGTCACACTGGCACCAATGGGTGCAAAAGCGTTAGGGCATATACATGACAGTAAACAGTGTGTTCGGATACGTAACGGGAAAGCGAGGGAAGAGAGAGAGGAAGGCGAGGGAAGAGAGGGGTTTCATGTTCCCTCCAAACCCAATTATGGAGGGATGTACGAGGGAGGAAAATTGGATCCCTCACTCTCCCTCCCCTTCCCTTTGCCTCCATTCAAACAAAGTCTAGGGGAGGAGAAATATTTTGAAGAGATGTAGCATATAAAGACTGCTGATAAAAGGAGACAACACAGAGTAAAAGATAAAACAACGATGGCTTGCTAACAAGTCACATCACAGGTGCTCAATCTATGCGGTCATAAGGAAATGAAATCCATGTTTTTATGAAACCTAGTTAATATACTCCCTCCATTTTTACCAATTCTTTACACTTCAAAATATGTGAGGGGGAATTTGAAAGTGTAAAGAATTGGTTAAATGGAGGGAGTACATCTTATAACTGAAATACTACCTTGTAAGACCAGCTAGTTTTGTACGGAACTCGTTAAACTCTTTTGATGGGCCATCTGCATTAAGATAAACTTGGAGCTCCTTCTCTGCACATTGGTGAAGTCGTTCCAAGCCAGCCTCTGCTTCTCCTGCAGGATACACAAAGCTACCTCAGCACCTCAACAAGACCAGTCTTTTGTTCCCCTCCCCACCCATCTCCCTCTTATTTTTTTGGTTTAAGTGAGGGACACAGCCCCCGAGCATGTACGAAGGCTACTGAACTACAGATGGCCTACCCTGCAAATACTCGAAAAACTGTCTCTTGGCATGTTCATGCTCAGGCAAATAGTATCCATAAGCATATGTCCATTTCAGTACACGTCTACATTCAACGATCTGCAAGCACAACCAACATCAGAAGACATCCCAAGTATCCGGAAAACGAATATAGTAAAAAAACTTCACCTGCGACCATGCTTCAATTATAAACTTGAGTTGTGACTCTGGCTGGCACTGTATGTCACTCAGGTTCTCTAGCTGCAGCATGGAGAAATTGTCAAGAGTCTATAGTACTTCATCAAATAAATTACAATTTCAGAACCCAACATCAATTCACCATATTCATACAAAAAAGTATCCTTCAAAGAGAGCATGTGCCACTATGTAACATTTCAAACCCTCCCATTTGTAGGATAAGTGAAGAGTAGATGATAGCTTCAACTCTCTCCAATCTTCTTTACTTTTTATTGGATGAAAGATGGTTGATCTGAGACGTCAATTTTTGGCCTATCTATTCAGACTATTTTGTTCTTAAGCAAGCATAGATGGAAGACAGGGACAACACAACAGCATGAGCCCTAAAATTTCACATATTACTGTATGGAACTATTGCAACATCTAAATAAAGAGAACATAGAGCAACTGAAGTGTAATTTCAGAAGGCTCACTGCTATTTTTTTCCAATCACAACTGAGAGACACCAGCAAGCATACATAGAAAGAGAGTTCACTTACATGCACATTTTGCATTTGCTGAAGGTCTGAAAGTGCTTTCTGCCTAGACTGTATGCGAGAAGCAAAAACGAAAGGCAAAACAAAATATTAGAGACCTTAAAAAGGATTAGATCAAGTAAGACGGAACACTACAACCTTGCATAAAGCCCTCACGTAAGACATTTACTCATCGTAGCACATATTAAAATAATATACTTCCAAGTCTTGAGATGAGGTGAGGGCTTATCTAGGTAATTATGTATATGCTAATCATCAAGGTAAAGTAAATTTTAGCCACCACATACCGATTGGTTGGTTGCCCAACGTTCATAATAATGGGTGTATCTCTCAAGAGAATTCTTGGCCATCTCCCTACGTTTTTCGGCCTCATCATACTGCGATAGAAAATTCAATGTATATTATCAATATGAGGTCCATATCTTATGAGCAGGTTATATACATATCACACTGAGAAGTCAGGCCAGCTTACCACTCCCTCTTGCTTTGCAGTTTCATAGCGATTACACGCATAGAAACCACCTGTCCTCTCACCATGTTCTGACCAAGCTCCAAGACACAGCCTGCATATAAATATAGTTGAATGGCATGCTTCCAAAGCAAAAAAAAAAACAGTATCCATAAAATTTTTCCCTTCTTTGCCTTCTTTCAATTTTCCATTGACAGAAGTACAGGGTAGGATTCACTATATTTGTAACTTGTAAGCATCATAAGACAAACAACAGGTTGCCATGACTGGAACTCACCAGCAAAACTCAAATTTACAAGGAGGCGTACACGTGATATGCATACAGCCCTGGTTTTTCTCAATCGGTCGCTTGCACTTTGGGCATGGCTTAGAATTAGCCAATATCCTACGAGGGAAACCAAACCAATTTCAGCAATTAAGACTTTGTTTTGAACCAAAGAAAGTATTTTTTTCCTAAATGAAAGGTAAAATTGAGTATGTAGATGACATCAAGGAGGTGACACCCATAAGCAAAAAATTATGATACATATAAGTGAGTGTGCGGCTACATCCAAAATAGAGTTCCCAAGCACAAACAATAAGTTTTACATTAACATAGCAGCACAAACACCAAGGTAAATATAGTTGAAAATCCAACCCAACCTGAGTACAGCAGATCCCTAAGACATGATGAGGCCACAGGAGACAATATAAGTTGGGCTTCAATTGAGGTGCTAAGCCCCAATTTGTTTGTTTTTCTCAATTTCTAGTAATTTCATGTTTCAATAATTTTCGTTTCTTTTCTATATAAGAGTACGAAAGGCTGTCTTCCGTTGCTAAAGACACGGTGTCTGACTGGTCGTCCACGCTTACACACAGAAGCGCTCGTAGACTCTCGCTCGTTCACCCACGCAGGTATAAGTAAGTTACCAGCTGGAAAGCAAATCAGTTCTTAAATTTTTATGTGTGAGTTTTGTCTCTCCTAATGAGTTTTTTAGATCGATATTTACTAAAAGTTCATGGAGTTGTTCTTCAATGGTCTGTTTGGTATCACAATGGATGCCAGAATTTCGTCTTTAGTCGTTCAGGTAAAATAAATCCAGTCCTCTCCCTGTTAATGAGGTTGTTACTTTGAGAGAGAGACAGAGAGAGAGAGAG
>CAAKMY010065808.1:27341-43665 GCA_901111285.1 Corrigiola litoralis
AGAGAGAGAGAGAGAGGGAGAGAAACCACCTCATTAACAGGGAAAAAAGAAAATAAATATTACATACCTTATTAGACTGTTTTAAGTAATTTTTGGAAGCCTAAAAAAAAAGTCATTTTTGGAAAACCTAGTAAGCCAGATATTTTTTTTATTTTTTTGGTAACAGAGCCAAGAAAATTCAAAAGCAACTGCATTCTGATAATACAAATACGAGTACAACCCTTGCTCCAACTAACCAGGAAAAGAAAGCATGGGAACATAGAATAAAGGTACAGCACTAAATATATACATCCTTGCTGTCCATTAAAAACAGTTCACCCTCCATAAGAACTATTAACCATTTCAAACATAGGGTCGAAAATCCTAGATTCGAAAATGGAAACCTACTGATGACCGGGAAAGATAAAAAGCCTCAGCTTCTGTTCACCAGAGATGTGGAAACTGAATAGAGGCTCTCAGCTTCATGTGGCTACTCACAAGGCACCTATAGGCAAAGGAAGGAGGCACAGTACGTAGCTTGGAAAGTGAATGCTATTGGCTACGAAAAATTCACCCTTCTTTTGAGTACCTTTATCCTTCTAACTACTTCAAGTTTAAAAACGCCAAGAGTGCAGGCCAAATTTGTATCTATCACATCCTACAAGCAGCCAGGCCACGTACATATCTAGGATTTAAATCAACATGCAATTCAAACTACGCCATAAGTGAAATGAGTCTCGAGGTTGACGGAATATAATAAAGACAATACAAAAATGAGTCTCAAGGAGTTTCCTCCAGTATAGAGAAACAAACCAAAAGCAGAGCCAAACTAAATCGTAGATTTCCAGCCCCCTAAAACTCTTCCAGCAAAGAGACACAAACTAAATATATACAAATACTGTGGTAATATACCAGTTCATGTTTTCAGACTCCGCACTGTTCTTCATAATCCACTTTGACACAGTGCCACAATCAACAGGCCGATGAGCTTCTTCAGTACACTGCATATTTTATCATATATCATCAGAAGTCAAGGAAGACCACATGAAAATTTCAAATACACACGAATAAAAAAGTTTGGAAAGGGTCCAGGCAGGATAAGACCCAGATTAATGATTTTCGAAGAACTTCAGCGGAGGGAGTTAGGGTCAGGTTATGAGCAGAGAAGGTATTCGCTAGGCGCCAAATTCCATAATTATCCTCAGAGACATCAAGATCAACATTACCCAGATTCCTATACAGAAGCTCCCATCAAAGTTGGCGGGTGGAGGGGGGTAAGATGGCGAGTCTCTCAGAGAGGTTGTTCCTGTTAGATCCTCAAAGAGAATAGGCACCCAATCTTGTGAGTTTTAAGAATCATTCCTCTCAATATTTTATGCCCACGCCAAAGTGAATCTTAGAAAGGAAAGAAAAATATATATAGGAAGGATAAGCAACACTAAATGAGCTCTTCCCACCAATTAGTAGAATTGGTAAACCCAATTGGGATCTACTGTCTCATCTCCTGTCACGACCCCCTCTTATTTTGACACATCATCAACAATAAACTATGTCTCAAAACAGGGTTGAGATAGGAGATCGAACACAAATTGGAGAGAAAATCCTCACTGGTAAAATCCTGCTCTGCATTGTCCCTAAAAGTATATTTCAGTATCCAGCTTTCACCAAAAAGGAAATACCTATATCAGTACACGGGCCAATCTAAGAAGAGACCTAGCCTAGTGAAGAAAGATACACACTTTCAAGCATCATCTCGAAACATAAAAGCCAACAGCGGCAACTAAACAAAGAGAACAACATCTTACATTCCAACAAAAGCTATGTGAGCAGCCGCAGGTTACATCATAGTTTCCGCTGCCAACAACAAAATCGACAGCATAGTCGCAACCAGGAAAAGGGCACCACTTCGCCTACATAAGCCCAAAATTATAATTAAGCAGCAAATGCTACACATGATATCTACAATATATTAACTGATATCGGCAACCAAAAAAGCATAGCAAGGCACATAGTAAAAAGTGAATTTAAACTTTTATGAGAAGGCAATCACAAATTAGAGAATTTACCAAACAACTGTAGTCAGTAAACACTAAACACAAAACATCAAAGAGCTGACAACAAACTTACACAATTACAACATCTGAACCAAAATGTAATGGAGTATGATTATATAGAGATAATTCAAAAAATTTGAGCTAGAAGTTTACTAAAACAGTGAAATTACAGCAGCAATTTGATAAACGGAGTGATGATCTTTGCCCAATGAATATATGCCAATTAAGTCATGGTGACAAAAGAAGGTAGTCTTAAATATCTCCCCAGCAACTAATACATTCAGGAGCAATTTCTTTCCATTACCCAATCAAATTTTCTTCTTTTTCCTTTCTTCAGCATTGTTCATATTTAAAAATCATGACAGAAGAAAGTAAATATCTCTACAGCAACTAACATCTTCAGGAGCATTTTCTTCCGATTACACAAACAAATTTTCTTCTTTTTTCCTTTCTTTAGCAATCTTCATCTTTAAAATTATTTTTTTACATTTTTATACATAGAATATAGGAGGAGTTAACTTGGGGACTTAAGGTTTACACAAATTATATATAGTAGTTCGACAGGAACCATATTAAACTCAACTGAACTGTTACTCAAACTTCGGTGAAACTACCCGTTATCTGTCGAATTTTCAAGAATATTATAGAACTTCTAAAGAATTAATTGTGAGATGTAATATCATTTATTAAGTTCAAGACATTACCAAAACCATTTAAGTTCAAAGACAAGAGTAAGAAAATCAAAAAGATCCGTCAGCCCCCGGAAAGTGGCTGGTTTTAGAAAAAATCACCCCAACTTTGAGTTACACAGGTCACCTGAGAGAAAATTAGTTAAGCGGGTAGCTATATCTAAAATTAGCCAAACATTAGGTCACCTAGGTCAAAATGTTCCTAGAGAATATACATACCTCTATACCAGACTCCCAGAAAGAAAACAGGTATGGTATGTAATTTTCAAAGTAAGCCATCAAAAGTCTTTAGCCTGATTATAAGATCTTGAAAAAAATCTATCAGGTGTACCTTTCTATTATCTTCAATGTAAGATCGAAGAAAGTAACGAGCATACTTCTGCTTGTCCTCTTCACAAGCCAGCTTATTTATCATGCCATGACCCACAGCAGCATCACAGGATGGATCAGGGCACCGCAATGTTAGGCATCCAGGACCATCATTAATGGATGTTCCAATGTAACCTGCAAATCAAGAAAAGAAAGAGAAAAACATTCAAGCAGGAGAAAAGCATACAAGTACTCTGTATATAACCCATATCCAATTAGGGAAACATGACAAACTGAAATATTCAATGATTTTTAAAAAGCCATCAAATCAAATGATATACATGTTTTTGCAAATCTGCAGACCAGCTTATATGTGTGTCTGTCACCTCTCCATATCAAAATGCATGAAGACTACAATCAGCAGCCTCCTTATCTATTCAAATTCAAATGCATGATAAGTGAGTAAGAGTACTGGCAACGTAGGATGCCTTGATCAATAGCAATCTTAGAATGTCAGACCTCTGGTTCGACTTATTATTCATTTGAAAAAGAAATTGGCCAATAAGCTAACATGTAAATAAAAAGGAGAGTCAAAGCCTTATCTAACTACAGATAATGTGACTACTCTAGTGGATCATGGCCTATAAAAACCAGGCTCAAGCAATGAAAGGGGCGAAGCAGGTGTGATAATCAATAAAATTAAAAATTAAAAAAATAAAATTGAAAACAAACCTGCCCAACATGTATTACAAAATGGGTGGCCACAGGCGGCAGCACTCATCGAAGTCCTCGGAAAGGTTTCAAAACAGATTCCGCAAGTCATCTATTCCATGAAAACACATAAATAAGAATAACTTTCCAGGGAAACAAAGTATGGCAAGTTAACGCTTCCGTTGGAGCAATAGTCCCAAAAGTCCTAGATCAAATAACAGTGCTAATTACCCCTCCACCCCCACCCTCATTACTCTTCTCCAAGAGAAGAGAAAAAGAGAAGTAACTGGTACAACATATCACTTACTTCTCTCGACTTAGGGAAATCAACAACGGGTCTTTCCAACAGACCAACTGTCCTCCGAACCTTCTCTTCATCAGCAAACCATTCATCATGTACTTTA
This sequence comes from Corrigiola litoralis, assembly GCA_901111285.1. Lineage (NCBI taxonomy): Eukaryota > Viridiplantae > Streptophyta > Magnoliopsida > Caryophyllales > Caryophyllaceae > Corrigiola > Corrigiola litoralis. The sequence continues at coordinate 31,488 of CAAKMY010065808.1, forward strand.
CTGACGCTCCTGCAAAAGCATCAATTTAGTGCAAGATCAAAAAAATGCATCAGCTGAAAGGTTCACACAAAAACTAAATACCACAGACAATAAGATACCTATATAGTAAACTAGAAGTCAGGCATAAAAATCAACTGTAACTACCAGAATTCTACCTCATAAGTTCATTTTTAAATCAATAGCTTAAGATATCAACAAGAACTTACCAATTATAATGGCGGAGCAGAATGGCAGCTTCGGTCTTTGAAATAGAAAGCACGGTTGATATCTTCATAATATCATCATCTTGACATCGCCGAATATCAGCTTCACTCAAGATGGTATAGTTTTGCTAAGAAAAGTGATACACGTTCGAAAACATGGCAAAAGAGAAGGAAGGTTCTCAGAATTGCATAATAAAAAAACTGCGAGAAAATAAGGCCTAGAGGCATCTTGAGTTTTTAAGAGGGTGAAAAGCATGTTGATCTATATTGACTATATATGTGATGTAGCAAGGTCTTGCTGTATATAGCTTCTTAAATACTTTTACATATAAATATAGGGCTGGTTACAAACCCCGCAGTGAACAAAAAAAATGTTTACCCATGCATCCAAGGTCTTCTCTTTTATTCTAGGATTGAATATTTGGCAGATAATCTGACACTTTACTAATAAGATTATTCTCCACAACATATTCTCAAACAGCTACTTGAGGTAACTTAAATTTGTTTTAGTAGAAAGCGTTACACACGCCTTGCAGACAATCTAGACGCAGCCTCCATCAAACAGTATAAATTGAAGAACACACTGACAACCCCTCAATTTCAAACATAGGGGGTGACTCCACAGTCATTTCCTCTCTTTTTCTTGTGACTCCACAGTCATTTCCTCTCTTTTTCTTGTGACTCCACAGTGTGAAAATTCCTAACCATAAGAAAGGCTCTGCTTTTAACCATCCCTACTCCCATTACACTCCACAGTCATTTCCTCTCTTTTTCTTGTGCAAATATATATATTTGATAAGGAAAAAAAAATTTAATAGAAGAGAAAGAAGGAAGCACAGTAAGAGGACAAGAAATCCTGAGCAGGCAACCCTAAATAAAACCCAAAAAAGGCCTCAGTATCCAGTATCCACACCTAATAAAACAGGAGTCAAATCAGTCTCCAATGAAGAAGCATCTCCTAATCGCGACGAGAGGTCATTTCTGTATCTTCAAATTGAATTTCCTCAACCTTCACACACAAAAGCCAAAAAGGCGCTATCTTCGCCAACACGAAGCATTATGAAAGTCCCCAAGATCCTAATCCCTGACTACATAAATCACCGTTCACCATATCTAGTCTCTATTCCTACTAAAACTCCAATAACAAGTGTCATTTCCTTATTTTCATATAAAATACCTTAGCCTTCACACACAAATACCAAAAAGGCACAATCTTCGACAACACGAAGCATCATTAATGTCCCCAAGATCCAAATCCCTAATTTCATAAATGACCATTTACCATCTCTAGTCTTTTTTCCTACTAAACTCCTAACTCAAAAAGGTCATTTCCTTATCTTCAGAGTAATTTTCCTCAACCTTCACACACAAATACCAAAAAGGCGCAATCTTCGCCAACACGAATCGTCATCAATATCCCCAATATCCTAATACCCTAACTACATAAATGACTATTTACCATATCTAGTCTCTATATCTACTAAACTCCACAGAGAGGTCCTTTCCTTATCTTCAAATAAACTTCCTTAGTGTTCACACACAAATACGATAAAGGCGCAAAACCGAAGCATCAATGTCACCAGTAGATGACTTCCTTTTTTAAGCATCTCTATCCATACTAAAATTCAATACCGAAATTCATTTTCTAACCTTAAATCTATATATTTCCATAATCTCCACTTTACCAAACACAATATTTAATATTCACATGTACAAATACAATCAAAAAGGTGCAATCTTTGACAGCACAAAACATCAATGTCCCAAAGATCCTAATCCGTAACCACATAATCACCATTTACCATCTCTAGTCTCCATTTCTACTAAAGTTCATACTCAATGGTCATTCCTCAACCTTCCAACACAAAACCAAAAAGGCACAATCTTCGACAACACCAAGCATCAATGACCCCAATATCCTATTTCTAACTAGATAAATAACCATTTACCATCTCTAGTCCCATTCCTACTAACCTCCACACTCAGAAGTCATTTCCTTATCTTCAAATAAAGCTTCGTTAGTCTTCGCACAAATACCAACAAGGCGAAACGAGAAGCATCAATGTCTCCAGTCTCCACTATTCTGACAAAAAAGTAAGTGACTTCCTTCTTTAGCCATCTCTATCCATGCAAAGATCCAATACCAGAATCAGTCTTCTCACCATTATTCCATAAATTTCCCTAGCCTCCACCGTACAAAAACCAATATTTAACACACACACAAGTATAGACAAAATCAAAAGCAGCAAAACATTACCACAACTTAATCAATAATCACAATTTTCGCACGCTCAACTACAAGACCCCATTTTTCATTTACCTTTATTCAATCAATTTCCTTACTCTCCTCACACCAAAAAAAAAAGAACATTTCTTAACACACCCAATGTAAAAAGAAAGACAGCAAAGCTCAAATTAAAGCACTAATCGACCAAAAATACAATTAAGCAACATTTAAAAAACCAATATCATAAGAAATCACCACAACTCAATCCCGACTTCCGTAAGGTCCACTACAAAACCTCATTTTCCATTTACCTTTAATCAACCAACTTCCTTACTCTCCACACACACACACACACTAAACAATTCTTAACACACAAAGCTCAAATTAAACCACACAAACCTCAAATTAAAGCAATAAACAATCAAAAAACACAACCAAGCAACACTAAAAAACCAATATCATAAGATATTACCACAACTTAATCACGCTTTTCGCAAGCTACAAAAACTCATTTTTCTATTACCTTTAATCAATCAATTCCCTTACTCTCCACACACACATAACAAAGAACAATTCTTGACACACCCAATTAATAATTAAACCACACAAAGCTCAAATTAAAGCAATAACCAATCAAAAAACACAATAAACCAACATTACAAGTACAAATACTCAATCCCCAAAATCAGCAAAATATCACTACAACCCAACACAAAACCCCATTTTTCATTTCCAATTAAACAACAAATTCCTTATTCTCCGGTTCTCCCCACACAAAAAAAAAAAAAACAATTTTTACACACAATAGTTAAAATTAAACCACAAAAAGCTCAAATTAAAGCAATAACCAATCAAAAAAAACACAATAAACCAAAACCAAATATTACTACAACCTAACACAATACCCCATTTTTCATTTCCCTATAAACAACAAATTCCTTAATTCAAAAAAAAAAAAAAAAAACAAATTTTACACACACAAGTTAAAATTAAACCACACAAACCACAAAATAAAGCAACAACCAACCAAAAAAGCAACAACCCAACATCAAAAAAACCAACATAATCAAAAATGAGTATCAATTAAAAGAAAAAAAGATGAGACAAACCTGATTACGATGAGAAGAAGAGAAATCATCGTAATCATCATCAGAGTCATTATCGATGAACTCGTAATCGCCATCGGCCACGTCATCAGAGTCGATTGCGGTGTCCCCGCTGTAGAAATCCTCCAAGGACTCCACATCGTTGTTCGCATCATGCATGTCATCCTCTGAATCCATCCAATAATGTTACAATTATTGTGTCCTGTTGTTAATTGTTGTTGTTAATTGTTACAATTGTTCAATTTGTTCAATTTATTACAGTGAAATTACAAACCCTAGAAATTAGGGTTGGATAAATTAAATTGATTGAAATGGGGAATTGAGATCTCGGGGATTGAGGAGAGAGAAAGGGGGGCAAAATGGTGGGGGGGAATCCTTATATATATATGTAATAAAATTCACTAAATAAAAAAAATATTATGTAATAAAATTCACCAAAAAAAATATCATGTAAGAAAATTAATTTTAGTGTAATTTTTTTTTTATAATTTTCTTTTTTTATATATGTATTTGGATTACGAGTTGAAAACATTATACATATTTGTCGCGAAGGTGATATTGATGAGAATCGAAGTAATGAATGGTATGATTGATTGAGAAGTTTGTAGAGTAGTCTCGAAGTTGATATTGATGAGAATTGAAAATTTTGATGATTGGTAAAGAAATATCTTGATTATAGAATAGTTTGAAAGTTGATGTTAGTGAGAATTGAATTGATGAATTTGATGATAAAATAAGGAGATTGGTTTGTAGAGTAGTCTGGACGTTGATGTTAGTGAGAATCGAGTTGGCGAATTTCATGGTTGATTTGTGAAGCTTTGGTTCATAAAGTAGTTTGAACGTTGATATTAATGAGAATCATATCAATGAATTTCGTGATTGAATTAAAGGTTGGCTTTGGTTCGTAGAGCAATCTCAAAGATGGTATTAATGAGAATTAAAGTAACGAATATGATGATTGATAAAAAAAAAAAAAGGTAGTTATGGCTCGTAGAGTAGTTTGAAAGTTGATATTAATGGGAATCAGATTAATGAATTTGATAATGGAATAAGAGGATATGGTTCATAGAGTAGTCTGGAAGTTGATATTAATGAGAATCAGATTAATGAATTTGATGATGGAATAAAAACATCTGGTTCTTAGAGTATTCTGAAAGTTGATATGAGTGAAAATCGAAGTAACAAATTTCATGATTGATTAAGAAGCTAGCTCTGGGTCATAGAGTAGTCTCATGGTTAATATCCATGAGAATCAAAGTAGCGAAAATGATGATTGATTGAGGAGCTCTGGTCCATAGTGTAACTCTCAAGGTTGATATTAGTGAGAATCAGATTAACGAGTTTCATGGTTGATTAAGAAGCTTTAGTTCACAAAGTAGTCAGAAAGTTGATATTAATGAAAATCATATTAACGAAATTCATGATTGATTAAGAAAGCTCTGGTTCATATAATAGTTTGAAAGTTGATATTAATGAGAATCATATTAACGAATTTGAAGATTGATTAAGAAGCTAGTTCTGGTTTGTATAGTAGTCTCAAGGTTGATATTAATGAAAACCAAAATGACAAATTTGATGATTGATTAAAAAATTGTTGTTCATAAAATAGTATAAAAGTTGATATTAACGAGAACTGAATTAACGAAATTCATGAATTAAGAAGTTATGGTTCATGTAACAATATGAAAGTTTATACTAATGAGAATTGAATTAACGAATTTGATGATTGATTAAGAAGCTCTGGTTCGTAGAGTAGTATGAAGGTTGACATTAATGAAAATCAGATTAACCAATTCCATGATTGATTAAGAAGTCAAAAATACTAATTCTACTGTAATTTTGATTTTGTTTTTTACTGGAGTTTTTTTTATATTAAGTACATATATTTACTAGTTTTAAAGTCAATACAGTATAAATGAGATCGTATCAACAAACTTCATGATTGATTAAGAAGCTTTGTTTCATAGAGTAGTCCCACATTTGATATTAACGAGAATCAAATTAATGAAATTCAGGAATTACTAAGAAACTCTCATTCACATATATGTCCATTGTTTTTGGATTAAATGTAATACATTACTATCTATGTATGTGTACTAATAATCATTTTCATCTATCAAAATTGAGCAAAAAATATTATACAATTCCTAGAGTATATGGTTGTTTATTACTTGTCACCATATTCATGTATAAGATGAAGCTTTGATTTTTAAATAATTTCTAAAATGTATGAGTAGCCTTGATATGGTATAAAAGTATTCTTTCATATGAATGTAATGATATAGATTTTCTAGCTTTTTCATACTAATTTGATGGTTAAGATTCTCCTAAACATATGAGGACCACAAGTCACAACTAACAAAGCAAATGAAATAATAGTAAATGTAATAAAGTAATAAAGATATTATTATAAGTACTAAGTAGTGAGTATGAGACTAATGAGATAGAGAGGAGGGGATGTAGATTGTACTTGTTCATTAGTTGCCTGTTTATAGGGATAAATAAAGAATAAAAGCTGAGGGATAATCAAGTACAGTGAATCAACTTTGTTTGCTTCTTATAAATATAAATACAGTTTTTTTTTGGTTCAAAAAAATATAAGTACAGTGGGTGAAATGAAACAACTGTATGATTACATAATGGACTGGACTGTTTGGTAGGTTGGTGAATCATTTTCTTACCAAATTGTCGAATGTTAAATGTGGTAACCGGCTAAATTGCTACTATAAAGGTATCATGCGTACTACTTTTTCCTTTTTCTTTTTCTTTTATGTAGTGTAGTTTGTCCTTATATGTGAGAGGTTGAAGGAATTGGTGAAAAGTGAGTCATTGCATAGTAATCATTTTGTTAAATTTGGGTTAATTATTATGAATGTGGGAGTTTACTAATACTGGTTGCAGACGGATAAAGCAAATGAAAAATCATAAAAAGATCTTTTAGAATTAAAGAGAAATTCACCATAAAGTAGCTAGATATATGCGTATAACTTGTGATCATTATAATACAAAATGAAAGTTTCTAGCAGGTGAATGGATTAATGAGTAATGACAACTTTTGAGTGTCTAACGGAACAGCTGATAAAATTTGCAAAAGTGTATCATATAATGAGGATGTTTGTTTATCAGAAATCAGACCTCCTAACGGGTAGGATTTCTGAATGAAGAGTTTCTGTACATACCATTACAAAGAAAAAATGACACTAGGAGAGCTGCTTCTAGTGCTCATACATGTGCATTTGCGTCATACAAGCAAGGAAGAACGAGAAACAAATTAATTGTAAGCTATGCTGCCATGCTATTCCGCAGGTTCCAGTAGTGAACAAATTCCATAGCTCCATATCAGTTGGAGACAAACTAATTAAACGATCATAATGTATAAACCATATCAATTGGCTTTACTCCATATATTTCTGCTAACATGCCGTGCCTTCGGCAAAAAAAGGCTTGCAAAGATACTGCTGAAGAGAAGAAGGGGTTAGTACAGAGATCTTTTTGTTAGGATTTTTTAATAGATGCCTCAATTTGCTGAAGCTCCACGAGAAACATCTCTTGAAACTTACTTGCTCAAACAGTGGCTGCTCTAAGCGAAAGGAAGTCTGAGATCTTGTTGGTGTAGAAGTCTGGCTGGATGGAGTTGCTAGGACTTTGTAGCGTCTCCAAACTAGTCACTCCTAAGTGCCGAAAAAGAGGAGAAAATAACAATGATATGCATATTCACACAAGGAAATAGGCATGGTCACCAGATATTACTAGTTACCTGACAGCACAAGAAGTGTTTTGCAGCCACCGTTCTGTCCGAACAGTATGTCAGTGTCCAGTCTGTCCCCAACCATGCATATCTGCGACTTGAGAATACCAAACCTGGCAATCAAAGAAATTAGCAATATCAGAGGTGTAAAAGCTGGCTATAAGATGTATTTATGCCAGAACCTTGACATATGTGATATGGAGTTAGAAATGGAGTCTAGAGCCACTTGATTTGAGAGATGTTTGGTGAAAGCTTTGCCTTGAACAAAGACTGAGATTTTTAGATGACAATGAAAATTGCAAATAATTCATACGTTATACACAAAAGCAATACAAATTTAAGTGCAAAATATCTGGTAACTGAGAGAAAACAGTGTTGATCACCATACTTGTCAGCTAGATAGTCCATCATAAAAGTAGATGGTTTCCCGACAACAAGGGGCTCTCGCTGAGTAGATCCACAAAGGGCACCAACCATTGAACCTCCACCTGAAGGTCAGAATTCTCAGTATCATACTATCATTAATTAAAGAGGGAAAAGGTTTAAGGGACCAAAAAAAGTAGGAAAAGGAGAGAGGTGCAATTCTAACATAAGGGCAAGACCTGTAATGGCTATACATTCTATTTATACTTCACTAAAACCATAATTATAAGAAAAAGAAGTGATAAAGGAAGGATAACCTGCCCATTCTTGAGCGTCTGTAAGATGAGTAACAGCATCACGGTTAGTGGCAATGAATAGACATCCAGGGTTTTCACGGATGCATAGTGTTCCATACCTGATGACAAATAAATGAGAAAGGAACATATCAAAGACGTCAAACAAAACAAGAATAATAGAGTTGGTAGCAAAAAATACTGACAGAGTTCAGGACTACATGTAAGCTCCAAAGCATTACCAGAGGGTTGATAGAACATTAGAACCCATGGATAACTTTAAAGAAGTGCACCATGGTTAATGGACTTTGGAGCTCAGACTAAAAGGGTAATCATGTCAGTTAGTACTTGAGCTTTCATCATAGATACATAGTTTAAAAGTACAAACGACTCAGATAACAACACCCATCATAGGAGCTCCTCAAAATAGTTTGGTGTCTAAATGACAAAGTTAAGATTTGTGAGTGTCGGACAATTTTTTGGTAGATTTATGTTGATCTGACATCTTTTGGGTATAAGGCATGTGCTACATGTCACACAGAACTCCAAATGAGAGACAAAGTGACTATTGATTTAAAAAATGCTCGAAGTTATTGGCTACCAAGCAAAACAGATGGAGATGTTTTCTTCCTTTGTTTCCTAGACCTCCTTCATTTGGCAATTGCTAAAAAGTTATTTGAGACCTCTGGTAGTCAAAACATTAGATCCAAAACGAAAATCTAACTGCAAGTGTCAACAAGAAGGAACTTACTGCACTTTATAGTAATTGAAGTGCCGATCAAATCCGACCACAACCGCGCCAACCTGCATTCCAGCTTTTGGTTTATACATCAGGCAGACTTGAAATATGATTGAACAAATCTAATCAGCATTTATAAGTATGGCACTGAGGTTAATGTAATGATGGTAGTGAAACTCAAAGCAAGACTTACACTCTCGTCATGTTCCATCAAGAAACCAGGCTTCAACTCTATCTTCTTCTCGCCATCTTTCTGCAAAAGAAAAGTACAATGCTATCATATTTATATCCATGAGGAACCAAGAGTGACCTTTTAGGGTCTCATGTACATTTTGCATAGAATTTCTCACATGAAGCAAAATTATGAATAATGAGACAGATGAGTTGATCAAAAGGGCACCAATTTGGCGTTTGTTTTGGGGACAAATGAGTTGATCATCCTTTTTCCCAATTAGAGAGCAACGTCACTGTCAACACTGACCTAAAGCAGTGAACCACACGTTCCAATCTTGATGTCATGAAGTTTATCTCAAATGAACAAACAACTATTATGCATCCTATGTGGTTAGCTTACTTTTCTCTCATACGGCAGGCACATCTGCTCAACACCAAGGATGATACTTATAAAGAACCTTACTCTTGCAAAGGTTTTTTTGATAGGTAATTTCATGCCAGGATGAGATCCATGCTATACAGAAGGAAAACATACCGGGCCACCAAGATGCTGAAATCCAGCTAGCTCAAGCTCCAGTAAGATACCATCCTCACCAATCACATAGACCTGTGTGGAATATTTAATAACCAAAATCGTAAGTCCAAGTTATTCTTGATCATAAGTTACAGCTAAAGCGCGAAGCCATCATCCTGGTTATACAAATTGGTATTCATTAATACCATACAGAACAACAACACAGTTTATACGGTCTCCGTCAAGGATGAAGTCTGGAGCGGCTTAGAAACAGGCAGTCTTACCTAACTAGCTCTAAAGATAGAATTTCCGGGTTATGCCACCTTCTTCTAGGCAAATATAACACATTAATAAAGTTTCAACATTCACTGCAGAAATCAGAAAGTCGTCTTAGAAAACCATACCTTCTTATCTTTAGGAAAATTGATTGATTGAAGGTATGCAGCAGCAGCAAAAGATGATGCAAAAATTTCCTCCTGAAATAAGTACATTATGAGTACAGCATATAATTGCTTTGCAGCATCTAACGTATTATATCAAGAACGAACCTCGTTGACACTAAGCCCAAGCGACTCAAACTTCTTTCCATATTGCTTTCTAGACTTAGTTGAGTTGTTGGTCACAAATACCAGCCTTTTTCCCTGAAGAACGCGAAAAGCTATAGTAGGAGCATAATAACTTGCAAGGGAAAAGCAAAAACTTTGCTCCGCAAACTACTGAAAACTTATGTGGTCCAAAACAAATAGATGGACGAATAAACACCTAAACATGGTTAGCATATACAAACCTTAGACCGCAGCAAATCGAGTGTTTCTGGAACTCCATCTATCAGCTTATCTCCTTTCCATATAACACCTACATTTTTATAGACAGGAGTCAACATCTTCCACAAAGTACCACGTTTTCCCCACCCAACTCCCACCCTCATCAAAAGGGGGCCGGGGAGAAAATAAAGGAAAGGATTTAAAAACAGTGGTCTGTGACACTGCCTTAAAATCTGTTCTACCCAAGAGGTTTTGACCTAGACCTATCTTTCTGATTACCTTACACAATAGCTTAAAGACGAAGCATATGAAGGTTTAAGTTGAGGATGATATGTACCAACCCGTACCTTGTAAACTCGATACTCGATTTCATACTCATACGGTCGACATTTATTTTTCACACAACTTCAGAACCAAGGTACGGTAGATTATACTGCTCTCTAATGTGAGGGCACAAGTAATCATCTCATCAAGCTTTGACAAACCATTACAAACTATCCTCTTGATGAATTTCATCTTTTTTACTTCAGGCCAACATATCAAATTTCAGAACCCTAATTTTTAACTTTCTCGGCAGCTATTCGGGTCAAGCAATTAGTGATTCTGTTGTAAATCTCTCATAAAACCACTTCGAATATTTACCTCACTAGCCACTTTCACCCATTATGATGCCCAACATACAAGAACTATCATTGAATTTCGTATTATACTCACATTAATTCCACATTATCTTATAAGAACAATCAATTTCATTAAAATTGACTCCCAAAATCTATCTCCTCATTCAATATGACAAATTTAATATGCTATATAGGAGTATGCATTTTCTTTCATACAAGATGATCAAACTGATAACAAAATCACCATTTCTGATAGCAATTCGTTCCTGCAACACTATACTAATACGTCAACAACACTAATTTGACATGGACCCCGACAAATCCAATAACCAAAAGGCCCCATGTACGCAACCTTACCCCTATAACTATTTATGGGAAAACCCACGTCCCTTCATTTTTCTCCTTACCAAAACTGCTAAATACAAAATATTTGCAATGTAAAAACACGGCCAATCCAGTCCTAAAATCTAAACAATGTCGTAGTCATTGAAACGAAAGGATCATTGCCATTGATTCTCAGTAATTGATCACAATCGTCCGCTATTTTTTATAAAGTCAAACTAACTAATAATTTATATCGGATACTAAATACCAACGTCTACGATTAACTGATTTACGATGTCTACAAAATTCATGCACAAAAAAGATATTATCATAATCTCACCATCACAGTCGAAAATGAAGGTCTCAACAGAATCAATAAGCTCATCAGCATTCTTCAGCTGCTGCGCAGACGACGCACGTGGCGAAAAACTGTTAGCCATCCTGTTACTATTCCTGATACTTCTACTGTTGCATTGCAGGTTGATGAACTTAACAAAATGGTTGGAAAAACAGGACAGATTTCTTGGTCTAGTTACAAAGTTGGTAATCAGGGATTTCGACAGACAATTTGGTCCGACAGAAATGGATGATCTAGTACTGCTGGTAGTGTGCAGCATTTTTTTTTGTCTGCTGTAAAGTAGTTAGAAGTGTAAAACAGGATATGTGAAAGCAGAGTTATGTGGCCGTTATGTTTTTTGGAAAAGGCGGGGAAGGTTGTTACTTGTTAGCTGATTACGTGGCTTGTGTGAGTGGCTAGAGCTCGTTTTATTAAGGTGAGCATGGACCTACCCAATCTCGTAGCCCAATGGCTAACGCTTCTTTCGTTGAAAATTTGGACTTCTATACCATACATACAATATTGTTAAAAGGTGTTGTTGCAACAACATCGTGCCATATAAAATGTCAAATGTCATAATATCGCAGCTCATATGGTACAGTCAAATGCCAACTTGGCATGCATTAAAACCTACTTAATGTCATTTAATTTTGTTGATATTGATATAAGTACAACTAAATTATAAAATAATTAATATTGTCAATAATATTATTTATCATGATACTCTAAAATTCTATATTGTCATTGACATAAGTCATTCATAATT
>CAAKMY010065819.1:0-38506 GCA_901111285.1 Corrigiola litoralis
CTGCTAGGGTATATTGGAGCATAATTGAAGCATGTTGCAATGTCTTTCCTTCGTCTTGATAGTATTACGGTGTGTATAGCGCTCGATTCGAGCATGTGCTTTATGGACAAAACCGATGGTTTTGGGCTATTGCTAGGCTAGTTTTTGGCAATTGTCTTGTCCTATTTTCCATTATATTTGTGTAGGAAGCCTACTGTCAATTTTTTACCCGATTCTATTTCGGGCCGAAACGAGGTTTTTTTATAACTTATAGTCCACAAAAACCGGCTTTTTGTGTCGATTTTTGATTTTCCGAAAAAAGTTCCGAAAGTGACCAGGCATGCTCCTAGCGTGTATTGGAGCATAATTGAAGCTTGAAGCAATGTCATTCCATCATCTTGATAGTTTTACGGTGTGTTTAGCGCTCGATTCGAGCATGTGCTTTATGGACAAAACCGATGGTTTTGGGCTATTGCTAGGCTAGTTTTTGGCAATTGTCTTGTCCTATTTTCCATTATATTTGTGTAGGAAGCCTACTGTCAATTTTCGCCCGGTTCTATTTCGGGCCAAAATGAGGTTTTTTTGTGGGTTATAGTCCACAAAAACCGGCTTTTTGTGTCGATTTTTGATTTTCCGGAAAGTTCCGAAAGAGACCAGGCATGCTCCTAGTGTGTATTGGAGCATAATTGAAGCATGTGACAATGTCATTCCTTCATCTTGATAGTTTTACGGTGTGTTTAGCGCTCGATTCGATCATGTGCTATATGGATAAAACCGATGGTTTTGGGCTATTCCTAGGCTAGTTTTGGGAAATTGTCTTGTGCTATTTTCCATTATATTTGTGTAGGAAGCCTACTGTCAATTTTTGCCCGATTCTATTTCGGACCGAAACGAGGTTTTTTTGTGGGTTATAATCCACAAAAACCGGCTTTTTGTGTCGATTTTTGATTTTTCGGCAAAAGTTCCGAAAGTGACCAGGCATGCCTCTAGCGTGTATTGGAGCATTATTGAATCACGTGGCAATGTCATTCCTTAATTTTGATAGTTTTATGGTGTTTTAGCGCTCGATTCGAGCATGTGCTATATGGACAAAACCTATGTTTTGGGCTATTCCTTGGCTAGTTTTTGGCAATTTTCTTGTCCTATTTTCTATTATATTTGTGTAGGAAGCCTACTGTCAATTTTCCCTCGATTCTCTTTCGGGGCCAAAACGAGGTTTTTTCGTGGGTTATAGTTCAAAAATACCGGCTTTTTGGGTCGATTTTTGATTTTCCGGAAAAAGTTCCGAAAGTGACAAGACATGCTCCTAGGGTGTATTGGAGCATAATTGAAGCAGGTGGCAATGTCATTCTTTCATCTTGATAATTTTACGGTGTGTTAAGCGCTCGATTCGAGTATATGCTTTATGGACAAAACCGATGGTTTGGGCTATTCCTAATCTACTTTTTGGACAATTGTTTGGTCCATTTTCCATTATATATGTCTAGGATGCCTGCTGTCAATTTGCGTCCGATTCTATTTCGGGGCCGAACCGAGGTTTTTTCGTGGGTTATAGTTCACAAAAACCGGCTTTTTGGGTTGATTTTTGATTTTCCGGAAAAAGTTCCAAAAGTGACAAGACATGCTCCTAGCGTGTATTGGAGCATTATTGAATCACGTGGCAATGTCATACCTTCATCTTGATAGTTTTACGGTGTGTTTAGCGCTCGATTCGAGCATGTGCTTTATGGACAAAACCTATGTTTTGGGCTATTCCTAAGCTATACAGTTTTTGGCAATTTTCTTGTCCTATTTTCTATTATATTTGTGTAGGAAGCCTGCTGTCAATTTTCGCCCGTTTCTGTTTCGGGGCCAAAACGAGGTTTTTTCGTGGGTTATAGTACACAAAAACCGGCTTTTTGGGTCGATTTTTGATTTTCCAGAAAAAGTTCCGAAAGTGACAAGATATGCTCCTAGGGTGTAATAGAGCATAATTGAAGCAGGTGGCAATGTCATTCTTTCATCTTGATAGTTTTACGGTGTGTTAAGCGCTCGAATCGAGCATATGCTCTATGGACAAGACCGATGGTTTGGGCTATTCCTAGTCTACTTTTTGGACAATTTTTTGGTCCATTTTCCATTATATATGTCTAGGATGCCTGCTGTCAATTTGCGTCTGGTTCTATTTCGGGGCCGAAACGAGGTTTTGTTTGTGGGTTATAGTCCACAAAAACCGGTTTTTTGTGTCGATTTTTGATTTTCGGGAAAAAGTTCCCAAAGTGACCAGACAAGCTACTAGGGTGTATTGGAGCATAGTTGAAGCATGTGGCAATGTCATTCCTTCATCTTGATAGTTTTACGATGTGTTTAGCGCTCGATTCGAGCATGTGCTTTATGGACAAAACCGATGGTTTTGGTTATTTTTAGGCTACTTTTTGGCAATTTTTTTGTCCCATTTTCCATAATATTTGTCTAGGATGCCACATGCCAAATTTGTCCGATTCTATTTTGGGGCCGAAACGAGGTTTTTCCGAGGGTTATAGTCCACAAAAACTCGCTTTTTAGGTCGATTTTTTATTTTACGAAAAAAGTTCCGAAAGTGACTAATAACGCTCCTAGGGTGTATTGGAGCATAATTGAAGAATGTGGCAATGTCATTCTTTCATCCTTATAGTTTTACGGTATGTTTAGCGCTCGGTTCGAGCATGTGTTTTATGGACAAAACCGATGGTTTTTGGTTATTTTTAGGCTACTTTTTTAGGTTACTTTTTGCAGACACCCATTCTTGCACCAGCTTTGAAGCATCAACTCAGCTTGACTAATGCCACCAATTTCGCACAAGAATTCATCTCTGACAGACAGAATGCCCCTCCCGGTTTCAGAGGTATCACTTTTTATCTGAACAGACCAAAGTGAGCTTGAATGACAATGATATTTGCTAATCCATCTGTACCAAACAGTATCAGTTTTAAAAAACCACTGGGCAATCCACTTAAGGATCATAGCCTTATTCCAACTCAAAACTTCTTTAATACCAAGCCCCCCTTCTTCTCTAGGAAAACAGATTCTATACCAACTTTTGAAAGCAACTTTTTTGTGAGAGTGAGAGTTCCCCCATAGAAAGTCCTTAGAGAGTCTATTAATCTTCTTAAGTACATTTACTAGTAAAAGAAGCCCAGTACACCACAAGTTTTCAATGCCAAAAATCACAGAGTTGATTAATTGGCATTTACCAACATATGATAAAAAGTAATTAGCCCAATGGAAAAGCTTAGACTTAATCCTCTTAAGCAAAACCTGATACATATATACTAGATGATAATATGGCTGATATCTAAAGGGAAAGTATCCTTCAGTAAAACATTTAAAAGTTGTGTCCTCATCACTATCTCATTATATTATAAATCTTTATTTTACATAAAATGTGATATCTATAGTTTTAATTTAAAAGTTGTGTCTTCATCACTATCTCATTATTTGTTACCCCATTGAATGGTAAAATCATTCTAAAATTTCAACTTTCCTTTATTCTCAAGTTATCGTGTGCTTTAAAATTAGCGAATTGGATTTCTAGTTATTCAAGTTCATAACTAGATTTATTTTAAATATTTTATTAGGGCAATGTTAATAATTAGCACTAAAGTGTACAATGTGTGAACATATATTATTGGAGTTACAATTTTTTTGTATTTATAATTCGGTGTATGATTAAAATAAATGGAAAATTGATATTTATAGTCATTATTTATTTACTTCAATGGTTTTTTATTTTAATAGTTTGATATTTACTTCGAAATTTATGTTTCTTAGTATTTTAAATTACTAAACTTCATGTTTATATGTTATTATAATGTTACTGTATATTTTTTTGTTTGTTTTGTTATTTGTTGTACCTGAAACCGGCTACTGAAGATATAAATCACTATTATTATGTGATTTTAGTAAGTATTTTGAGTTATTTTTAGGTTGTAAATGAATAACTCATCTATTTGCTTATGAAAACATATATATGAAATATACATCATTAAAAAAAATATCTTAACATGACAAGGTATAAAAACGTTTTTTTTACCGAAGTATTTAATAATAGTAAGCACCCATTAATTTGAAAATTCATGGCCAATAGTCTTCAATATATTAAAATCCATATTTATGTGTTACACAATGTTGATATATATTTTTTTGTTGATTTATATGTTTGTTGCCCCAAAAATCGGCTGCTAAAGGTAAAATAACTTGATTATTATTCGATTTTAATAAGCATTTTGATTGAGTTTTTAACCGTAATTAATTAACTCATCAATTTGCTTATGAAAACATATATAAGTCATTAGAAAAAAAATTGTTTAATATAATAAGGTGTATAGATATTTTATTTATTAAAATATTTAATATTCATATTAACCCATGCATTGCATGGGGTTGAAAAACTAGTTTCGTTTATGCATGATAAAGAATTTTGTGTGCACACAGCGCACGTGACATGAAGTTTGGCAGATATAAGTCAACATATTTGAGTTGCAATGGTAAGAAAGAGTCGGCCAAACCAAGCTACTAACAGTTAATTAACTAAATCTATCATTATCGAAGAATAGCAAGGAGCAAGCTAAGGTTGCAGTATTTGTTCAGGACATCACATTGACCATAACAACCAAAAGAGGGGCATTGAGGCACATGGACCATGTAAGAGGCAATATATATCAATATATTAATGTCTTTCATTACAATCACCATACAAACTTGAGCGGGAGCGGTGGTCATTACCGTAGTCTCATTTTGAGTAGATATCTTTCGAGCAATTTTAATCAACCCAAGATGTGTGGTTATCAAACTAAGAGACACAATAACATTTACCATCACCCAATACCCAATACCCTGATATATGTTTTTTTATGTAATCAGACATCACATTGGTGTGTAGCATTCCCAATGCCATTCTAACACTCCACTATCAAACCTTATAAGATAAGCAATACTTAAAAAAATATGTCTAAGACAAATACACAATTTAACACATAGAGATTCTTAAAACCTGCTATATTAATCATTGAATTTGAGCTTGAGACAATCATAAAAACACCTCCCTCCGCAATGAAGGCTTGTCTAACTCCAAGAGGAAAAATGTTACGCATAGCAAGCACCCTAATAAAGGGTACATGAAGGAAGGTGATCGTTCTAGTAGCGAAATATTTCAATACAACAATGTCGGATTTTGTTAAAAAATTTATATGTGGGTCAATAGGAGCTAGCCATAAGAAAAATCAAACACAACACATATAACACCCAAGATATGGCTGCCATTCGATAGGCAAACCATGGTTTTCTAATAGTTTTTATACACGAGTCAAGCATTGAGGAAGAAACAGAGACTAGAAAGAATAGAGTAAGAAAAGCAGAGTAAAGAGGAGCATGGAGAAAGAAGGGTGAAGGTTAAAGTGTATAAATAGCCTATGGGTCGGGCCCGCCTATTTTTATGCATCGCAGTATAGCGCTATGAGAAACTTTTGAGGGAAAAAGGTAGGAATTATACACAACATTATTTTTTGACCATAATACCCTTATCACTATTCACTTAAGTTTCTCTATAACCTTCTTCTTCTCTCTCTTCCTCCTGTCCTCAAGTAATATTTCACTCAAAAACATTCTAAATAAGTTAATTTAATCATGTAAATATGAAAAAGGATTGGAATTATTTTGATTTGAACCCGGTGAAATATAATTTCAATTTCTACTAGTTGAAAATTATTTAGTAAGTAAAACCTAAATTTGGCCCTTTTTTGTGTTACATTTTCCTAATATGCTCGTGATGGACACAAATAGTTGGTCGATTTACTTGGATTAGAATATAGGATTGACAATTTTATTACCACTGCATATATGAGATTAGGTAATTTGCCTATTATGGACATATAAAAGTAAATACTTTGTCAAGCGTGGACATATGCGAGTAATTTTGTTCATAATGTACAATATGCATTGGCTCACACATTCGAGCATGACAAATAAATAACTATTTCTCTAAATCGGACATAGTTTGAGGAATTGTATGCTTAGTTCGAATATGTTGTAACTTTTATTATGTCTTAATGTTATTCGAACTTCAACACTAAAATGAGATATTTTTGACTCATGAAAAACTGATGATGTTTTCGGGAGAAAAACTCAAGAAACAAACTAGTGAAGCTAAACCTTCATAACAATTTGCATATTTAGATCAAACAATAAGTTGAAAAAATGGGTACAGTAAGTTTGCTAAAGAAGAATATGGTGATATTTATAGAAGATAATGTGATAGAAGATGACACTGAAAAATATGGTTTATACTTGATTTGTAATAGAATTGGAAATTACGACATAATAAACCAAATAATGAAAACATGACGTAAAGGTCGACACGTAATTAAATTTTATTCTCTCTTTCTCCGTAGTATAAAGTTGGAAAATAGTGGCAAGGAACACTATATGCATAATGATACCCATAAGATGTTTCATATATATTTGCAGTGCCATGTATATGTTAGGAGACTAGATGAGAAAGAGTATGAAACAACATCAGATTTGTCAAAAAGACATATGAGACCTAAAAACATACTATTGTCTAAATAACATATAGACCTATAATATAATGCTCGATGCACGAATAAGAAGAATGAAATGGAAAGCATATAATTAAGTGTTGCAATTAATGATGAAGATGGTTGATGAATATAATTAATTAGTTATGGGCATAGGAAAGTACAACGAACAAATGTTTATTCAAACATAGTTTCATATTAGTTCAACTTTGTTGAGTTCCATTCCATTCAGATATGTTCAATTTCATTTTCTTATGTTTACTAGTTTAGTTTCAATTCAATAGTTTAATAATTAGTTTTGTAAAGTTTACTTCAATTCGATTCAAGTGTTCAATTTAGTTCATTTCACTAGTTTAGATCAGTTTAATTCATTTATCAAATTTAGTTTAGTTCATTAATATAGATTTGTGTTGATTTATGTTCAGTTTCTTGTCATTTAAGTTCTGTTTACTAGTTCGATACAATTTATTCTATTTTAGTTTACTAATTCAGTTCACGAGAATAATTTAGTTTAGTTAAGTGTATTTTACTAGTCTAATTAAATTATGTTCACTTAGGTTCGGTTTGGTTGATCTATAAAAGAGTATCAGAATTTTTGTTAATCTTCTTCTTATTATCATGCAGGGTTATTGAGCTAGGAAATTTTTTTATTTAGAAACATGTCGTATTAACATAATAATGGCTGTATAAACAAAGTGTTTCTATGGTTATTGTTTAATGGTGGTTTGGCTCAATGATGGATTAAATATGATGATGATGATTTGTGAAATTAGTTATCTTCCTCAATTTTAGTTCCACAGGAAAATAGTATATTACAGATCAAAATTCCTGAAAATCATATACATGATCTGATACAAACACAAAAACCAAGACCATGCTGAAATGAATCATCCAGATGGTTTCCATTAACGAAATTATCAAGTGTGTAACTAACTTTTCTACAACTTGAAATTCTGATTTCAGTAGCTACAAATAAGTTCCTCCTTAAATTGACAAGTATTTACGCATCTCTAACATTAGGAAAAGAATAAACAAAAGGGTGTTGAGGCACTTTCTGAAATCCAAGGAGATGAAAGTTCAGCTCTTGATCACAGATTCTGAGGTGATAAGCTGCTTATCTGGTGAAGGAGGCATGCTGCTGGAATCCATTTTGCAATAACCACCTTTCTTCTTCTGATCACCCCCATAACTGACCCATTTTTCTTGATCTTGCCCTTTTCCTTCACTCGCAATGCCATCATTGCTTGTAACAGCAACTCTTCTCCAAGCACACCATATTCTCAACATCATATAGATCATCACAAGGCATATGACAGTTGAAGTAAAAACGATGGCGACTATGATTGCAGCAACTTCACCATTTGTCAAAAACTTTCCATGCTTCCAGGAACCCGAACAAGAAGCTAATGGTGCACCACAAAGCCTACTGTTTCCCACAAAGGCACTTAGTGGGAATGCTGAGAATTTAGATGGGAGCTGCCCTTGGAGAAGGTTGTGAGAGAGGTTCAGAATATGAAGGCTTGAGAGTTTTCCTAGTGAGGGAGGTATTTTCCCTTGGAGATGATTATTTGAAAGATTCAGTCTCTCTAGTTTCATGAGATTTCCAAGTGACGGAGGAATTTTTCCTGAGAGTTGGTTGTAACTTAAATCTAATATCACTTGAAGCTCAGTAAGTTTTCCTAGCTCATCTGGTATTGGACCTGTCAAGAAATTCTCAGAAAGTCTTAGCTCAAATAGGTTGTCAAGTTGCTGGATTTCTGTAGGAATCGATCCTGATAAGTTGTTACCTTGAAGATTGAGGACATTCAGAGAAGAAAGATTGCCTATTTCTGGAGGTATTTGGCCAGACAACTTGTTGGAGTGGAGAGAAAGTTTGAGTAGATTGGAATAGTTCCCGAGATCAGTCGGTACTGTTCCGCTGAAGTTGTTTGAAGACAGGTCAAGTTCTCCTAGCATTTTTAAGTTCCCTAACCAAGCAGGAATTTGGCCAGTGAATTGATTGTTTTTGAGTAAAAGGTGCTGAAGTTTTGTGGAATGAAAAGGAGTAGCAATATTTAGCTCCCCTGATAAATTGTTGGATGATAAATCAAGGAATTCAAGCTCTGTGAGTAGGGAAAATTCAAGAGGGATGCTACCATTGAGCGAATTTCTTGCAAGGCGAAGGCGGGTCAGGTTCTTGGACAAGGCCAGCCTAGAAGGAATTGGACCAGAGAAGCTATTATTTGTCAAGTCCAATACAGTAAGAGAGCTTGAGCCTGTCAAAGGGCCAATGCTCCCAGTGAACTTGTTGTTGGACAAGTTGATGATTTGTAGGTTCTTAAGCAGGAATAGAGATTCAGGTAAAGGGCCTTCAAGAGAGTTATTGTAAAGAGTGAGCAGAACTAACCCAGACAAAAACCTGAATGTCGACGGGATTTTCCCTGACAATTTGTTATCAGCCAAGGTCAGCATCTGGAGCTTTGAGCAGTCACCCAAGCCAGGAGGGATTTCCCCTGATAGCTCATTTTGCCTCAACTGAAGCAAAACCAGATTCTTAAGCTTCCCAATACTATCAGGAACTTGTCCAGAAAATTGATTGCCAAAGAAATCAATTTCTGTTAAGCTGGTACAATCTGTCAGTTCATCGGGTATGGTACCTGACATCATGTTATCATACAAGTACAGAACACTGAGTTTACTTAGCTTCCCCAAAGTCGCTGGAATTTCCCCTGTGATTCTGTTGTCATACAGCGAAAGGAATTCCAAGTTGCTCAAATTACCAATATCAGGAGGTAGCTTGCCACTGAAGCTGTTGTTATTAAGGTAAAGATCTGTGAGCTTCACCAGCTGATCAATCTGAGATGGTAACTCGCCTTCAAAATTGTTGTCGGAAAGGTCTAGTTGTTCGAGTGAGGAACAGCTCAGTAGCTCCAAGGGAAATTTTCCTGAGAAACCATTTCCTGAAAGGGAAAGGGATTTCAGCTTTGAATTACCCATACAGAAGTTCCCAGGTATGCCGCCCTCCAAGAGATTATATGCCAGGACAAGAACCTCGAGACTCTTCATTTGTGAAGCGACAATCCTGACAGCTCCAGACAGGTTATTTCCTGATAAGTCGAGCTTCTCTAGCTGACTTAAGAGGTTCAGCTCCAAAGGAATCTCACCACTTAATCTGTTGCCAAGCAGATTTAAGTACTTCAAATTTCGTAAACTACCGAGCTCAGTAGGAATAATACCAGAGAAGCTATTGTTAGCTAAGTTAAGGATTTGTAGGGAATGAAGATCGCCAATTGATGAAGGTATATCTCCTTCAAGCCTATTGTTGGAGGCTGCAAAATCCTGCAACCCCTTGCATTCACCAATCTCCATTGGAATAGGGCCCGTGAATACATTCTGCTGTAAATCAAGAGATACCAGATTCTTCAAATTTCCTATCTCGGATGGGATGCTTCCATTCAACTGGCAATAAGCAACTCCTAGAACTTTCAGTTCAGTCAAGTTACCAATACTTTTTGGTGTTTCCCCGCTAAGCATGTTATCACCTACTCTAAGAACTTCTAACTTATGCAGAAAGCCAATCTCATGTGGAATCTTACCAGACAGTGAGTTCGAGTACAGGTGGAGCTCTTTTAGATTCTCAAGCTGGCCAAGCTCACTAGGAATAGAGCCAGTAAGAAAATTTGATGACAAGTCAAGACTCTGGAGAGAGCTTAGATGTGAAAACTCCGGTGATATTAGACCGGAAAGTCCTGATCCTGAGAGGTTCATGCCAATGACATGAGCATGATCATCTGAACATGTGAGCCCATTCCAGCTGCAGATGCTTGTTGTTGGAGACCAGTTGCTAAGAGTACCAGCAGGATCAGCAAAGCTGGATTTGACCCTTAAGAGCCAATAAGAATCATCAACAGCTTCCGAGTATGTGACAGAAAATACAATATTGAATGTGACATACAGAAGAAGTATAAAACTACACATTCTAATAATGCTCATCTTGAGAATTGTGCTGTCAGAGGATTTATAAGAAAGTTTGCACTGCCATTATGTAAATATCAAAATCTGTAAACTGGGATGAATGAAACAAAGGAGAAAAGGATGGGCAGAAATCTATTTCGAGCAATAATTAGCAGGATGATGAAGGGTTTGTCAGGGTGCTAATATATATAGCTAGAATTAGTTAAGGAAGCATTTTTATTGAAACCATTACACTGATTGAAAGAGCCTTTTAAAAGAGCTTATTGGGTCCTCTTAAGTGTATGGGTTAGGTTCAGTTTTTCTCTTCTGTCATGTTGGAGTTTTGCAGCATCCATGTTTCTGAAAGTTTATAAAAACATGGGTAAATGTATGGAGATATACAGGATAAGAATCTGGGGACTGATTAAAGACACCAAAAAGCTTATATTAAGGCCCACACTAATACCTAAGCATGGATGATATGTCCGTGAGTTAGTCTTTCACTTATGAAGGATAGTTTAGATGATTTTTCCATTTTATGATCTCAAAAAGCACTACCATAAGATTCCTTCAAATGCCTTTCATAAGATAAACAACGATTTGACTTCCTAACGAATGAGGTCACGTTAAGGTTGATGCTTGTCAGAATAGAATAAGCATAATACTACAAAGAGTAGGGTGATATAAGCCATGCAAGTAATAACCACATTGTTTGACTTCTGTTAAGTTTCACAAATCTTCCAAAATATTATTCTCCTCAACCTCAACTAAACTCACCTAATATAAGACTAAACAATAAGAAGAAAACACAGGTCCTTAACAACCTCGCTTAACTTGCCACTTAAGACCATCTTCTTTACTTGAGTTTAAAGCCATAGACCATGTGAACTGTTAAGATAATTTTTGTTATATGTCATTCAGCAAGATGCTTTTTTGCTCCAATCAAGTACATAAGATAACATTCGTTTGGAAAAAGTGTCCATATACCAGCTTCACATGAACCCAAGTAACTCAGGACAAAAAGGATTAAATTCAGCTGTAAATCTTTATTGTGCAGATTCCAGTAACAATATACGGAGTATACAAATTCTTCTTGTATAATATATTCATTGACTTTTATCTCGAACATGAAACTTTTATAATATGATCATGAGCATGGCTTTGACAAATCAGAAAATGACGAAGTTAATAATGGAGCTCAACAAATCATATTTTCTCCTTGTCATGAAATGCTTGCTGAGTTGCTGCCGAACACCTTTGACAGAGTTATACGTATAAACAATTCGGAGCCATAAGAAGTTTGTATTAGGAGATTCTGAAGTGCAACAACTCTCAATATCTTCATTTTTATTCTTCTAGCTGAAGAAAACAAAAGGATATCAACAAAATACCACCAAATCTTTTGTTTTCAAAATGAATGCAAGTAAACATTATTTGATTGCTAATAAGATACAAATTATAACAAAACTAAGCCAACATGGAGAAGGTATGAATCAGTGAAATATGGGGACTTAATATCTCTGTAAGGAAACCAATAGTTTAAGATATCCTTACAAGTTGCAACATGATAGGTAGGAGAAAAAGGAGATTAGTCGGGGACTTATTTATCACAACAACAACCAAGCCTTAAACCATTTTAATTGGGCCAGCTAACAAGAATAGTAAAATGACTCGTTACAGAAATTATGAGAGAAGGGAAAAGGAGAGGGAGGGAGAGAGAAGAAACCTAACAGGCCGTTATCCTATCAATACCATACTCTCATCAATGCCAAGTGAACTCATATCGTTCAACTACTCTTATCTATGTCATTTTCGGTCTACCTCTCTTTAAAGGGCTTTTCTACAATTTGAGATTTAAATATAAATTTGAGGCATTATCTCAGAAAAAGAAAATAGCCTTTGCTACCTTTGCATGAAGATATTGTTGTTAATACTTCTCAGCTTCTGCCTTCTGACGTTTGACACACATTCTTTAGTTCTTCACTGTCTAAAAATACAGTAACACTTCCTGAGCTTTATATATGCTTGTCATCTTTTCGACTTCAGGCTTTCATTCAACGTAACACTAGTGACAATTTGTAGTTATTTCAAACGTGCTGATATTCTCTAGTTATGCCTACCCCCAAAAGCTACATCTTTAATTTCTTGAATTTAGGGAAGTACGGAGTACATGGTTTTAAGGCAGATGTAGGCAACAAAATGGGTCTATGATTGAGTATGAAATGCTAAAACTCCGCCTAAAGCAGCTGGATGTCATGCGTTAACCAAACAGTACAAATCCAGCTTAACTGCTTAAACCTTGTTCACTTTCAAGAAGATTGGATGGACGGGTCACAAGTAAGAACAAGCAACGTAGTTATGTAGACAAGAGGGATAAGATGTCCCTGCATAGATACATTAGCCACAAGGATAATATTATTCACATGGCTACATATTTTACAACTCCAGGAGGCTTAATCTTGAGACTGACATTATGAAAAGGGAAAATCAGATGATTATGGTGCACTGCAGAAGAGTACCATCACAGGGATCTTCAAATGATTAGATACAGTTCCCATAGACGCAGAAGAATAAGGAAAATGCTAGAAGAGTTCGATTCATGGTTCAAAGCAATCATGATTCATTAGCATTAAACCTTTATGTGCCTTTCACAATGCCAATATTGACTATAGCCATTAAACCCTAGCACGATCAAGAGTACGTCTACATCGTCCATAATCTCCTATTATGCCTGTAAGTCGAGGCTGGTTAGGACCCTGGCCTGCTGTTGATTTAAGGTCGCTGATTATTTCCTATCCTTCCGTGTTCTGTTTTCTTCTTCTTGAATCCTCCAGACGTAAACATGTATGCAAGTTCATACTACTGCTCTTTCTGATGGACTTGATGCTTAACCAGAACCACCAGGAGGAAATAGAGAAGCAATACCTCCAAGTTTTCGACCTTGTGGGAAAATGTTTTTGGAGCACCCTAACATCAATATGGTATGAAGCGCGGGTACAGCGGTGAAATAAGTTTAGAAAAGTAAATAGCTAAAAAAAGACAGAAGACAATGATAGAGCAGATGACATCCAAACGCCAGCAGTGTAATTTATCCGATAAGTCATGAGCTCAAAGTAAAAGGAGGAAAAAGAAGCAAAAAGAAAAACTTGAGGCCATGATGTGGCACAAAGGCGAAAGTAATGTACAATCTTATAGTTTTGGGGAGTGTTCAGAGGTGCTAACTCTTGAGTTATCCCAATCATTCAACAACGAGCTTTAACATATATAAAAATTAGATAGAAATGTCTTCCGACTACAGGGTTGGCAGAGCAGCATGACGACATATAAAAGCAGGTCAAAAGGAACATGTTAAACTCCCTTTGTTTCTGCAGCGGCTACAAATTTCTAAGCCCAAAATCTAGAGAGAATTCCACATAATGTAGCAGTCTAACACAATTTTACACACAGGCTTCTCCCTAACTGTCTCTATGAATCTTTCAAGCTAACAGTAACATGCAACTTTATATACCCAACTCGCAAACTCCAAACTTCATCCGAAGCGTACCTCATTGCTCTGTAAGAACAGATGACGGGAAAAACCTCATGAGAAAGCTAGAGAGTGACCAAATGCAAATGAGGCCAAGAATTTGGAGGACGCTCAACAGAGTGCCTAAAGAATTATTGATGGCCAAGTTATGAGCAGTCGTCTCGGCTCCTCTAACTCTGAAAGACAGAGCTGTTACCAGTTGTACTGCTCGATTGAGTTGATGTAATCTATACACCTGTTGCATGATTAAGTACTGAAAGTCAGCACCAAAAGAAGGAAAACAGAAAATGGCGCCAAGACCACATTCTACAGAACTAAAAATTAAGCCATGTTTTTTCCTCATTGAGAGAGATGCCCGAGCAACCTAGTTGTCAAAGTGCCTAACAAGTAACAACTATTCATAATGCCCCCTCAACAAAGAATATAAGAAGATAAGATCATATTGTCACCCTAAATCCTAATATAGATTCAGAAATATGATGTTAGATTCAAACAATGTACAGAACTATAGAAGTAATGAAGTCATTAGAATTAGATGGACCAACTGATCACTCCAGAGTCCAGAGTAATTAACAAATACATTCTTGAGCAGAATTTCACAAAATGTTATTAGAGTATAGAGCAGTGATTCCCTTAATGATCATCCAGAACTTTCTACCTAAGACTCAAATACTATATGATAAGCAGAATAAATATTCGGAGCCTTCACCTGAAACACCACAGGAATGACAGGCCAAGAAGGTGATTTTGAATATCTCGCATACTGCTCGAATGCAAACTGTACAACTATACCAACCAAGTAGGGAGCTAGAGCAGCAGAAGCCGCAGGACCAGTCCACGGCCAAACAAAACCCATAGTAACCATAGGAACTATGAGACTAAGCATCAAGATGGCAACAGATGAGATACGCTGCCCAAACTGAGTGGTTAGCTTTCCGTAACCACCAGCAGCAGAAAGTGTGTTAGCAGGGCTCCAGAGACGGTGAATAAGAAGAAGAAAAACTGCAACCCCGCAGTAGAAAAGAGCCTCCGTGAAAAATAATATAAGGAAATCTGCAAAAAAATTGAAGAGAATAGATGAAAGGTGCTTCAAAAAGCATATCCGACGAAAACAAACCATCATATTAGATTTGGCAACAGTATCTGGATGAACCACTAGTCCACTTCTTGTGGAAAGTACTAGCCTTTTTGTGGAGGGTGTGGCGTGTCTTGTACAAGATAATTCTAAAGGAGCTAATTATCTGCTGCCAATATTTAGTGTTTACAATAACATTTATTCAACTAGGTTTAGAGGATCTTGATGTAATGACCCTCCATGAATCAATAGGTGGACAGATATATTTCAGAAATCGCCAATATGGACTGGACCACACAATATCACCAACTTCTCCTGATAATCGTTGTCTCTGGACATTTTTGTTGGAGTAAGCAGTTATGCTCTCAAATGCCTTCTATTTTAATT
This sequence comes from Corrigiola litoralis, assembly GCA_901111285.1. Classification (NCBI taxonomy): domain Eukaryota; kingdom Viridiplantae; phylum Streptophyta; class Magnoliopsida; order Caryophyllales; family Caryophyllaceae; genus Corrigiola; species Corrigiola litoralis. The sequence goes on from CAAKMY010065819.1 coordinate 15,455, forward strand.
CTCTCCTCTATAATAGAGGATATATATTACTAATATTATTATTGGAGTCGTCTCCTACTATTGTACTATATATTGAGCTTTTGTAGGGAAAAGGAAAAAAATAAATCACCATCATTTATTCATGGAGTTATAGGGCATATTGTGTACATTGTTTTTTACTTTATTTTCAGAAAATTTCCTAAGTTCAGAAAAATAAGGTATCAAAATATGTCATAAACAAAAAAGTTCGGAAAAGTTTGAAATGTTCAGAAAGTTCAGAAAATTTCAGAAAAAATTAAATCAGCAACATATAATACCAAAACAAAACGGTGTACAGAACATGCCCATAGTGGAGCTGCATACAAGAAAAGAAGACTTGGAAGAAGCATCTCACCTGTTAAGAGAGAGTCTTCAAATATTGTCGATATTATCCTGCGTAAATACAATGACGGCAGAATGAATGAGGCAACAAGTACAGCAGGGCCAGCAATCCATAAAAGGCTATTCTGATTCTTTGTCAAACTTGATGGGCGGACTATTTTTTCTTTTTTATGCTGGGGATTGTAAAATGACACGAATCCAGGTCTTCCACCAATACGTTCAGGCTGGTCATGAGAACTGCTAGACAGAATGTCTTCATCATCAACATGTTGGGCAAAGTCCAAAGGCAACTCATCTGATTCAGCAACATCTACCTCAACCATGTCATCTGGAAAGAAATCGTCAGAGGTAATCGGGAAACAGTGTCTCCCTAATCTCCTCTCAAGATCTCTTGTTGATATGAGCATTCCATACCTGAACTGCGACGGCTTGACTGCTGGATAAAACAGGGAGGAAAACAACAGGAAATCTTCAATACCAAATCACTTCAAAGTCAAAAGTAATGATACCAGGCATGGAAATTCATCATGTTGCACCAGGAAAGGTCACCTAAATTAAGTGAAAACAAGTTTCATGCTAGGCTTGCTAGCATAGCAGATGTGTATTGAGATGACTATTATTATTATCAATATTACTACTACTATTATTATTCTTTTTTTTTTTTTTTTGAGAAGTCGAGGTAGTAATCATAATTTTATTTACTATTAGCCAATTTTCCAAATCTCCTATTTTCTAATTAATTATTTTACCTAATATTTTGCGCTTATTGAAAAAAATTATTAGCAGCTCTTCCGGAAATAACTTCTCCAACCATATTCACCTACGACTTGTAACAGCAGGGAGTCTCATAAATTCAAGTTCATTTGATTAAGTCAGGTTAGAATTCAGATATACCAAGATGTAACACCAAGCCCATTGCTTCAAATGTTGAATCACTATCGTGGGTTGGGAAAAAGTGTCCCAGCTTCTATGTAATTGGTAGCTCACAGTTAGTTGTAGGTCGCACCAATCAGATGCCCCCAATAAACTCCTGTAACAATGACACAGATATCTATAGTACCAGTTCCCTGTTGCGTGAAATAGGCTTGAAGGGAGGGCCTTAAAACTCTTCACAACAATACCTAAGTTGAAATAGAATAAACAAGAGTGACCAATTCTCAAATATTCAAGACCACAAAATCATGTCCTCACCAAAGACCCACTTCCATTTTTTAAGTGACTCCTTGCACGTTCTAGCCTAGAGGAGGGTAAACTGCAGGTGCACACCACCTAATCCCTCTTGTTGCAGAAAGGCCATATTATCAGGTAACATGACCTAAATAAATAACAATAATCAGGGAAACAGGGATAACCACCTTTTATAGTTGTGATATGCTGCCCGTTGTACTGCTTTTTATCGAACGATCGGCTTGTTACGCTTATCTGAAATCAAAGAGGGACGACTTATGTCATAGAACTTTTAAAATAAGGTGTAAAATGCAGAGAAAGAGCCTACAAAATGTAAACAACACCTTACCCACCCCATTATAGTTATATAACCACCTTAAAGAGGGGATTTGTTTTTGTTTTTTTTGACAAAAAAGAGAGGGGATTGAGACAGAGAACAAACAAACAGCCTCCAAGAAGCACGCCACTGATAGTACAAACCATGAAAAACTGCAGATAGAAATTATACTTGGCACTCATATTATAATAGTCAGTGTGCTTTCACTCTGCAATATAGGTTGCTGTAACCAAGTACGACAGATATATGACACCTATGGACATATATCCTTGTATATGACCCTTGGAATAATAATAAAATACATAAAAAGATGATGGATCCATTTTGGAGACTTCTAAGGTGTCTGACACTTTCGGAAGGGTCTGAGTAACATAATTAACAATCACCAAAGATCTTGATAGAGGAACCATTACAACTATTAGACTGATAATTCGAAAGTCTTGGTATTCCTCTACGTCCATCTGATCAACCAGAGGGTGAATTCAGTGTGGCTCGTGAGCACTATGCCAGGCAGAGAAAGATTGGGTCTTCTAAATTGATCGACTCAAGAAGATAAAAAAAAATCTGATTGAACTTTACTTATCATGTCAAAAGTCATATCTTATATATTCAGAGTCCGTGGAGTATATAACCCTCCCAAAGGCCTAACACTCCAGCAGCAAAGCTCACAGCAAATTACACAGTGAACCTTGATTAACAGTTATATGTAAATAAAAGACCTCTCATGCAGAGATCCTCAACAAGATAACACAATGTAAGAGACAGAAGCGGAAGCATGGAAATATCATGACAAACTCTTAAGATTTTTGCTGGCAGAAGTAGAAAACAGCAGGTTCAAATCTTGTCAAATATTGTCGCCTCACAAACATAGACAAATACACACGCGCGTAAGCACACATACCACACACACTTTTCTGCACATGGTAAGTACTAAGTAGAAAACACAGACATCTAAATAGATGATATTTTGTTAATGGTAAGGCTTTCTTGTCTACAGCAAATTATTGCTGCCAAAATTATATTGAGAGCAGTCTAAAATCCAACCCAACAGAAACTACTTTAGCAAAGTAACGGCATGTCAAGCAACTACCCAGACCTCACAATACTTCATAACTCTTCCTGCCTTCACATTAGTCAGCTTTGGTAATTCACTCATATCAGTGGCGGATCCAATGGGTAGCCTGGGGTGCACCGGCTGCCCTATATTTAAAAAAAAAGGTAGACGACGATAAAAAATGGTAGAAGACAGTGTTAAAGTTGTAAAAAAAATGGTAGAAAACAATATAAAAGTTGTAAAAAATGGTAGAAAATAGTCTAAAAGTTATAAAAAAAAAATGGTAGAAAACTGTATAAATGTTGTAAAAAATGGTAGAAAATAATACAAAAGTTGTAAAAATGGTAGAAAACAGCATAAAATTTGCAAAAAAAACTGGTAGAAAACAGTTAAAAGTTGTAAGAAATGGTAGAAAACAGTATAAAAGTCGTAAGAAATGGTAAAAACACAGTATAAATGTTGTAAGAAATGGTAGAAAACAGCAGAAAAGTTGTAAAAAATGATAGAAAAGATTAGAAAACTATAATATGGCTACCCTGATAATTTGTTCTTGAATTCGCGTCTGCTCATAAGAGCAGTAAAAATCCTTCATATCGCAAGGACACCCACCAAACAATTTAAGCACCAATGTGGCATTTCCTGTCAACCTTCATATTCATCAATCACAATTGCACAACTAATCAATCCATAAATTGCATAGAACTGCCTTACACTCCACCACAAATTATCATTAATCACCATCATATCATCATGATTCATGATTTAATCCCTGAGCTTACTTCTTTTGTCACATCAACATATACAAGAAATGACAAATTCACACAAACACCAAACCACTCAACAATTCCAACTTCAGGCTATCAGCTCAGAACCCAAAACTTTAACTTGCACAAAGAAATTATCATTGATCACTATCATAGCATCATGAACTAATCCCTTAGCTTACTTCCTTATCACATTAACAAACACAAGAGAATACAAATTCACACAAACACCAAACCACTCAACTATTCCATCTCTAAGCTACCGACTCAAAAGCTTCAACTTATTCAAACAACTTCTCACCAACCCAGATACAAAAATCAATAACATTTCTAATATACACATAAAGAATCAAACTTTATCAAACTACACAAGGCTATCAACTCAAAACCCAACTTGTTCAAACAAATTCTCATAAACCCAGATACAAAAATCAATAACATTGCTAATATACACATAAAGAACCAATCTTTATCAACTTACAATATCATTATATCAAATAAAAAGTAGTAAAGTGAGTTAAGTAAAAGTGAAGTACCTGGTGATTAAGGGGGCATCTAAAAGGGGTAGAAAGAGAGGAAGGGAAGCAGGAAAAAGAGCAACTTAGTTTAAGTGCCATGCTCATTAATCAAAGTGTATAGTTTTCATGTCATTTGTGGTTGTTGTTTCAGGAATCATAACACCCATTTAATATTTTTACATTGGTTATTTTTCATGAGAAAGTAAGCTGAAAGAACACTACACACAAGTATGGAAGTGAAGTGGAACTGAACTGACAAAAAATGTCGGAGATTTATAGGTGAATGGCATTATCGATTCATACCAAAAATACATACCGAGTATATATATTTTATTTTAGTTTTTTGTCTGAAATGAGCTCACAAAGTCGCAGATAAGAATCAAACCTCAATCTCATGATTGGGGTATTGTAGATTCAACTTAGTTCTCTTCTTACATACGGAGTATATATGTAAGTTACTACTTTTTATATATGTTTGGCCAACTTAGAAAATTGACTTTTGGCACTTTTTGAATTAATTAATATATCAAAAGGAGCCTATTAAATCGAACTTTTAACCACTTGAATTAACTCAAATTCTCATGTACAATACAAGGAATTATTCGTATGTTAATTATAGATGTTAACTGAAAATAGAAGCCTTGGCCTTTTTTTGGGAACAAAGGGCTTGGCATATTCATTTCGATAATAAGTTACTCGCAAGTATAAGTGAAAATATAACGAGTCGAATCAGGTCAATGCGGGTGATCGGTCGGGCCTGACCAATTATTTTTAAAGTCGGATGTATACAATGTTGACGAATAATAAGAAAATAAGGAAATGAATATTATACATTCTTAACTTCTTTTTGCTTGTTACTACTATTAACTTTTGGCAACAGTATGCATTCAACTTCATTCTGTTACACGTAAATATTTTCTCTAAATCCATAAAGCTGTCGTCGTGTGTAATTTTCAACTATTGAAAACTTAATATGTACCAAGCTTATCACTGAATGTCAAGTAGGTTACGTACCGCGAGGGCAATTATAACATTTCAGGATGAGCAGCTTCCACTAGACTAATACAAATATTGGTAGGACTACCTTCCTAGTAAAAGAATAGTCATACAACACTGATAAAAATAGCGGCTTCAATACTAAACTGTGACATACATCAATGTTCATAAATTAGGTCAATCGGTTTACACAAAGTTAACTGCTGGCTGCGACAAAACATGCTGCATCATTACATACAGCTCGATGTTTTCTGATCCACCACAAACGTTTCCCCTTCATGCTGTAACACACCACCTAGTCTAGTTAATGAACAGCCAATCACTAGTCAGAAACCATGACAGGAACTCATAAGCCATAAGCCAGCATTGCAAGGATGAGAAAGAGGACTAGACAGACTGTTTAGCGAGACGATAATGTCAGTTTCAACAAGTGGGACAATCAGAGAACCTATTTCCATATTGGCCATTGCTAGTCATTTGGGCATTAGGAACAAGGATTACTACAGACAAGGGCTCTTTAGCCAAAACTGGTAGAAGGTACTAAGGTACCCATCACCGCAGAAAACAATCCCTGACTTAACTAAATGGACATCTCTGAAAGCATAAAAACTAGGCCAAACACCGATAAAGAATATTCAGGAAGCACCTCCTAGCTCCAGCTAACCCATATTATACATTGCCCTTTATCCTGCATGAAGATTGTGACTAGTCAACAAACGAAACAAACATTGCCGAGCAGGCTCACATACTTTATTTTGACAAAAAAATTCCAGTACCTGGAGGAGGGAGGGTGACATTCAGTCTCTGTATCACCACTCAGGAATCAACTATGAAGTAATTCCACCGCAATAAATTTTCCACAATTTTATTACCAATTAACTTTGCCTCCCATAGAAGCCCCCCCTGCCACGCCTAGCATGATTCTGGCCCTTCTCCCGGAACCTTGGACCCCCAGGTTGATTCTCTGTTTGGGGCACAGACTCGTTGCTATGATATGGTCCGACAGGCTGGTACTCATAATGTGAGTTCTGCCTCTGCCTCTCTCGGTTTGCAGCTGAGTGATGATGCTTATTTTCTTGTGGTGCGGTGCTCCAATCTCCACGAGATTCATGTCCTCTATTGAAACGACCACTATAATTTGAACTCTTGCGGTACCCAGAGGAAGGACGCTGCTCATTGCGGCCATCCATAACTTCAAATGAAGAAGGTTCAACCTCCGATGCTGGTCCATCACTCGGAGACTGAGGATGCAACTTTGCAGGATCAGTTCTCTTGTCTCGCTTATTTTCTTGATGTCCTACCTCGGGCATTGTTTTATCTACAACTTTATCTTCAGATGCTGGGAATGAATTCTTCGCAGCATGTTGACCATGTTGTGACCTTGAACGTACACCAACACCTGGAACACTCTCCCTTTTCAAGGCCTTACTGTCTTCAACAATATGATTCTGACTGCCACTTGACCGGTTTCCTTGCTGATTATGCCCTACATAGCCCTGAGATTTCGGTTGCCAATGAGACGTTGAGCGGTCCCCAAGCGACATTGTCTTCTCTGTCTGGTTCACCTCAACAGGACTCTGCAAGTCAGCTAAGCCAGAATTTGAATTATTGTGGTCCGTATTCTGATTATTACCCCCACCTTTTTGCCCCTTGAATGGAGGCCTCTTCCCCCTACCTGATGGAAAGTGATCCCTCACACCAGTAAAGGTAGCTGATGACTTGGACCTAGGATCATCTGCACTGTCCCATCCATCAGATATGCTACCTTGTGGTCCTTTTACAGAGTGCTCGTCAGGTCTAGATGGTGTTCCTCTCACCACAGATTCCACATAACTGACCATCTGAGGCGGCCCACTAGGTGGTTGAGTGATCTTGCAAGAGTTCGCAGAAGAAGTGTCTTGTAGAGTTTGGCTTAAGATTGGTTCTGCAGACACACGTTGACGCCATGATCCCTGTGCCCTTGCATGTCTATGCTTACCATCCACGTGTTTAGGTTCCACAGTAGACCCTGCCTTGTTGACAGACTCAGAGCCCTGCGAAGCCTTTTCTCTTCCAACTGTCCCATCAGATGCTGCTTGATCGACCGGCAGAGATGGTGATTGATTAACACTTCCTTGCTGAGCCAGTTCTTTTGCTACAGGTTTAGGAACATATCGCTCCATCTCAGCCCTTTTCGTTTTCGGACTATTATGCGACAAGTTATCTCCTGTTGCCGAAGAAATTAAAGGTTCAGCAGCCTTCTGGCTAGTTTGGTCAGTGAGCTCAAATTTGGTATGTGATCGCACAGGCGCCCAGACCACAGTATCATTGCTGTTAGTTTTCTCAGATGATCTATTACCTTGTGAATGTCGGGCTTTACGAGCATGTTGAGGTTTCCATACATTGTTCACTCTACCATGAGCATCTTCACGACACAATGAAGAATGATTTTCTGAAGGCAGAAGAGCATCTTTAGCATCTGTTGACAAGACAACAGAAGTAGAGCCAACTCGTAGGTTATTAGCATTCTGTTCTACACAATCAGGAATAGCTTGAACAACATTAGAATCCTTTGGCAGAACTACAGTTGATGAAACAGCAGTCAACGGCTCCTCTACTTTGTGCTTATTCTTCCCGCTCTTGTTATTTCTCTTCTTTTGAGGAGCTGGTGAATCAGATGTGACAAGTGACTCAACCAGATCTTTACTAGCACCTGAATCAACTTGACAGGTAGCAGTAACCTCTTGATTTGTGCTTGCCCCCTTGTTATCTTTCAACATATCTGTTCTGGATACAGGAATTGAATCTTGAGATGGATTCTTCTCCGAGGGGACATTTTGCCTCTGCTTGTAACCTACTCGCTTCTGCTTCGAGACTTCACGAACTTGAGGAGCAGTTCTGTGGCCGGCAGCATCATCCAAAGTAGCATCAGCTTTTGGCAATTGATTTTGTAAGGAAACAAAATCCTGAGCAGCACTCCCCTTGGTCTCTGATGCCATATGCCTTGATATACCAGCAGATTCCACAGTCTTACCAGCACTTCTTTCATTTACCAGAGCAGTACTGTAGGAACCTGAGCTAGATACAACACCTCGGTTAGCAGCAGGACTTGGCTCAGGCTGATTCCTATTATCATCTGGCTTTTGCGGGACGGTATTGTTAGGTAGAATAATTTCCTTCGGATTTGAAATCTCTGTACCCTGGTGGGCACTACGCCTATTTAGCTCTTCAAGTTTGGCAAGCGCCTTTGCCTTCTGCTCTCTTATCCGTTCTTCCTCTTCTTTCTGTAACTGAATCGCACGTTGTTTGGCTATCTCTCTCATTTTAGCTCGCTGTGTAGTACATAACACCAGAAAGATAGAGCGTTGAAGTACTGCTAAATGTATTTCAGACAAATGACATAATTCAAACACGCAAGTACCTGAGTATCACTAGGATCAAAGCCTGACATCAAAGATTCCCCATCACCACTCTTCTCAACATTTGACTTTGGCACCTCAAGATGCTGTACAACTACACGGTGCTCTTTTACTTTATCATTAGTAGTTGACCCGGAATAGGTTTCTACAACAGTATGAGATTCAGAATTCTTCTCCCATCCATCTGCTTCCTGTCCACTGAGCCTCCCTTTCCCATGAGGATAGCCTCTACTTTGTGATCCACGTACAGCTCCCCTGTAAATCTGAAAATCAGATACCAAAAGCAAAAAAAAAATTTGAATACAGCAATGCATGCAAAAAGCAACAAAACCTGGGGGGAGCTGTCACACTGGATTCTCGACTTCTATTAATCGCAACAACATCAATATCACGGGTCACAGGGACAAGGACTCCACTGGGGTGTCTTTCAAAAACAACATCAGGATTAGCATCATTTGCAGATACAGGGGCCTTTGAATTGACAATTTGCAACTTGTCAATTGCCTCCTCCTTATGCGGACGATCCTGTCTTACACCAGAGGCGCGCACCTTAGCATTCAAACCCTCTATCTTCTGTATCAAAGAATGATCTCTAGGAGAAGCGACATTGTCTAGGGCGGGATTTGTTTCAACCTGGTCCACATGGCCAACACCTCCAGGAAGCTTCACATTTGCAGGGTTAGTAGACCTAAAATTATTTTCAAATGATTTAGGGGGAGCTTCTTCTACACTTGCACTTCTGCCGTAATGAATATCCTGATCCTTCCTGTACTCATCTCCCCACGAATTCTCCCTCAAAGATGCGTTTGATAAAATACCCTTCTCCCGATTCGGTCCACTAGTAGTCACTCTATGAGCCCACTTCTCTTCGTCATTCTGATTCCACCCATCATTTGGTTTCACTAGAACCTTGTAATTTCCTCGCGGATCATGAGGATGACCAGGATCCACGAAATCAGCCCCTCTACCTTCATGTACTCTAGGATGAGAATTGTTTGAATCAGGAGCATTCGGGTTTGTATGTCGACTGTGAACTGGAGGTCCAGTAGGCATTCCCATAAATTGCAAATCTCGCTCATTAGGATTGCAAAATCCCATCGGAGGTCTGTAATAGCCATCATAAGGCACAGGGCCAGGATAAAATCCAGGTCTCATAGCCATACCTGGCCGCATGTAAGAATCTGGCATATGCGGCCTGTACATATCTCCATTCTTAGGGTGATGTCCAAGCTGCAAAGCTCCGGGAGGGGGAATCGGCTGAGAGTTGGCGAGACCAGGAGCTGGAACCTGACCACGATAGTAAAATGGCTCCATATGAAACCCGCCAGGAGGAACTGGGCCACCATAAGGCGCAGGGCCAGGAGGCCCCCTAAACCAACCCCCACCTGGTGGAGCACCGTGCCAAGATTCATAATGAGGTGGACCCATGTTAGGATTTTGGTACATGTGAGGCTCTCCATGCCACCTCTCAATGTTAGGTCGAGGCCCATCTTCGATATATGGAGGACCATCTTTCCTCCAGGAATTGCACTGGACATCTGTCATTCTTGAAACATCATCTGAGACAGCAGAAAAAGAAATGAATATCTTCTTTAGACATGGCAGCTAAAACAACAGGTCAAAGAAGACAACATAGTACATATCTGGGGTAAACGGATACAAAATGATAAATATGCATATCAACTAACCACCATGAGCCATTCCAGTACCGTCTGCCATGCTTTTCACTCCACCAGAAGACGAACCAGGACGTCCCTGGGAACCATGATCTGAAACATTACTTGTAAATCAGGCAACTGTGTAATTTCCAATGAAAAAAACACATTTCAAAAAACATGAGAAGGCCACATTTAGAAGCAAAAATTCATTTCTAAAGTCTTAGTAAAAAAAAAGAACACATCCTCCCCAAAACTTAGAAAGCCCGCAAAAGCATTAGAAATGATTTCACCAAGAAAAAACTTAGTCATTACCCTTGCCCCAGCAAGAGGGGGTGGGGATGCAGAAATAAAACCCACCAAAAGAATTCCAGCGTAATAAAAAAAATGTGCCCTGTAATAATAACTCTGATATGGACCAAAAGACATGCAAGCTATTAGAATCTACAAGCAACAGTTCATCATTTTTCTATCTTGCTCCATGGAATACATACCAATGACATTCATGGCAACAGCCAATTATTAGCAATGACCTAATTACTCGATTAAATTGAGGTTAACTGTAAACTTTCTGGAGTTTCTATTATGTTCAAAGGACAAAGACTCCACCTACAATCCCTTCCAAAAGAATATCAAGTGAGAGACAACATGACTTAAAGAGTAAGAGAATTATATTTTCCAGGATAGACCGTAAGCAAATTTTCTGGAAAACAAGAATGAGCACCAATATCCATAACTCATGAAGATTAAGAGAAGAAAAAAAGGTTTGAGTGCAAAGTTTTTAAAAAAGCAGGCCAGAGCACCTATAGGTTCCGTGTTCCTTCTAGATTCGTCTTTCTCAGACCCAAGTGTTGGGAAGTCTCCCGAACTCAAGGAGAACCCATCATTTGCAGAAGTAGCAACTCCCTGCAAATATATCACACATAACAAACAAGTCACTCAAAGGAAAGCAATAGCCATAAAGGCGTGCATGGTACAAGGTCATACAGAGGAATGACCCAACTTAGGTAATTTCAACTGAAATGGCCCATATGACATCCATGGTAACACATCTCCAAAGTGACCCTTGTAATCTCTTCTTTCATTAAATATTACAGCTAATTACTGCCCAAAGGCGTAGGAATGAGTCAACGAGAAAACTATTAAACAAAATCACATTCTTAATGATAGAGCTAAAATATCATGGACATCCACATGTGATATCCCAAGTCATGATGTCAATAAACACAAACTCACTACTGAACCTCTATAAACACTAACTTATAACTAAAAAGTTCACTTGTGACCTTAAACCAGATGATCTTTACAAGCATAAAGAGGGCGAACAATAACTACCCATAAGTAAAGCTGCAATACCCAACTGAGAAAACCGTTAAGGACGTCATCAATAGGTGGTCAATGAACACAAATTTGGCTACTTGTTTTCACAACATACCGTTCGCTCAGGAGTTATAGTTGGACCGCAGGCCCCAGAACCATCAGGCAAAGATTCTGCAAACCTCGATAAATGTGAACTACCAGGTCTAGTTTCAGCACTACGAGGACGTAGTGATGTCAAGGAAGTATGGTTCGATCCTAGAACCCCTGAAGCTGATGATGGCCTTGAGTTTGAACCCCATGCACTGACATTAGAATCATGAGCTCTATCACTGCCAGCAGTTGATGGCCGGGTGCCACCACCTGAAGAAGGACGCCCAACCAAATGACTGGGTGAGGAGCTACCCCCATCAGTGCTTGGTGACAGGGCTGAGGTACCCCAAGCATTGGATCCAGCAGATGACGGTCTATTTCCCCAACTCAGAGTGCCCCTGAATTATTCCAAAACAGTCTATCAGACTCATTATATTAGCTAGAACTGGCAAAAGGACAACTCTAACTGAAGCTTTAGAATCAATAAGTAGTTTTAGTCAGAATACATACTTGGGAACAATTTCGACATTTGGGTCCAAGCCATGATTCTCCAATCTAAAACATCCAAATTAAAAGAATAAGAACACTTCAGAAGCACGCTTTAAAAAATCAGTTCAGGAAACAAGTACCTTTGACTAGGCAAATTTATGGGCTTTGGAACAGCAACTTTTCCCAATACCGTCATTCCACCTCTTCTTGCGGACGCCCATCTGTGAAAGCAACCATTAAAAATAAGGTTCCGTAACAGAAAATATTGTCATTAGCCCTTGAGCTATATAATAATACATATCAGACAGCATAAAGTACATTAAGCAGTCTTGAAAAGCAACAAAATAATGCAAATAATGACGAGAGAAGTGTGTAGAGGTAAAAAAAAAAAAAAAAACTAGGCCTTAGAAGCTAGAAACTCTGACAAGTGGAAACTCTCATGGTCACAAATTGTGTTTTAGAAACTCAAATCAAAAGAAAATCAGGAAGCAAAAAAACATAGATAATTGCTTAAACCAACAAAGTTCTTCCCTAGGCAACCTCAAAAACACACACAACTAAAAATGTCCAATAATCTCTTCAATTACTGCTCAACCAAACTCCAGTACTCACCTTATATATAAAGTTTAAATGGTAACATCAAAAAAAAGATAATCAGGAGTCCGTCAAAATGTAGAAAGTACTCTTTTGCTAGATTAAGGCTTCAATGTTTCCTAGGTTTCATCATTGTGGCTTCCATGTTTCCCCATTTTCACTTCTATTCCCGTTTTTTATTCATGGAAAAAGTTTGCAACTCTAACTGTTCTGATATGACATGGAGCCAAAGACAGTCCCTATTGTCTCACTGAAAAACCTTCGTGTGAAATGCCAAATCATCGATGAGCTCAGATCAAGCACACAATATATCTAAGGATGTCCTTGAGTCCTACAGCTGAGATATCTTACAACTCAAACCTATTCTAGACCCCTAAATTCCGAGCAGACCCTATTGGAGAACCTGGCAGGATGTTACTATGACAATGTGTTATCAGACTAGATAAATGCTACAAAGGAGAATAATTCATAAGCCTTATTAAAGCACAATGATCTGTTGAACAGAGATATATGTTATTATATATAAGAAGCAATGCCAGAAAATTATAACCATGGAGGACATTCAATAACCACTATTAGTGATTAGTTTAAACAGGACTTCGTACCCTACACCGGTAAATATTCTGACACTGGTACAAACTACTACGAGTTCAAGTACAAATCTTCCTATGACACACAAGGACGAAGGAGAATATGAGCAAGGGAGGGAAAAGGTAGAAACAGTAAGTAACAGCAATGGATGGTCAAGTACTCAAGTTACTCCACCGAAATTAAACTACAACCCCTGAACTATATCACATCCACTAACCAAAAGCAGTCCCCGCCCTTTTTTTCACCTGATGTTTTCTCCTCGTTCAGAGAAAGAAATTCAGAATGACCAAGGGGCCGAAAAAAAGGATAAAGAGAGAATATAATCCCAAAAAGAAGCACGTCTGAATTTTATATTCCACTCCTACACCACATAAATAATCCACCTTGCTCAACCAACAAAATCTTGAAGATATGAAAGTAGCAAAACTCTCACAGGCAACCACTCAAGCTAGCAAGCAGAGAAAATAACAAAGAAAGGAGAACTCAATCCATATATAGGCATTGACAACTAAAACTTGTCATCAACTGCAAAATTGCAAAAGCTCTTAACTTCACAGAACATATGTACAAGACTGCAGCTATCATTCGCAAACAGAGAGTTCCATGCAACACCTACTCCATTCGATACAAAAAATATAATTCTGAATGGTACAAAATCTCTATAATTTTAAACTGTACAAAATCTCTCGATATAAATCATTTTATATACAGATGAATATCAGAGTTTCCAAATACCTCCGCTCCCCGGTTATCAGACTTGACGTCATAGCTAAATACTGGTTGCAAGGTCATTCAACCTGTCAGAAAAAGTGACATTAAATAAGAAAACGAACATAAAGATGGTGCAAGGTAATGTAGTTACTAGCACGAAAAAATACAAGGATTCGAGAAACACTCAAGCACAAAATCATAGGAAGAGTTTCTCAGATCCAGGCATTAGTCTAGGCACCTAAATGTGACATAAGTAATTGCTTTTCAATGATAGGAGTTAGCTATATGTACCTAGTTATGAATTGAAAATATAATTAAGTAAACAACTACATAAGGATGCACATGACATACTTGGTTTGCACTTCACAAAAGAGCAATAATGTCAACCACCTTGCTAATCTGTTGGGATGAGGCTGCAAAGGTGAAAAACATGAGACAGGTTATGATGGACATGCACGGTATTCATACAAAAAAAATTCATTGCTACAATAATCTAAGCCGCTCTAGGTATGCGTGTAAATGGACAGACTCTTGCCTTTACACTCGAAAGCAGTTACTAATTTCATCTTACCACTTGATATTTCAAAAAAAATATACAAGTACTAAACATACAGCTAAGATCAAAACCCAATTTGAATCAACCCAATAGCACTCAGTAAAGAGGTAACCACCCCCTAGGGAGTTCCTATTTTGTATCAGAAGTCTACACTATCAATACAGCATTATCAAACTCCAGGCCTCTGAGTTTCAACTCTCAAAAAGCCATCCTAATACAAAATTGTAAAATACCATAGAGGTATGTTGTGCCAGAACTGAGAAAAGTGAAGCTCACACATCCAAGCAGCATGACTAGTATTCAGCATCTCAATGCTACACTTGAGCAACTACAATATGGTAATTTTCAGCCTCATCCTTCTCTTTCACTAATCACAATCACACTCCTCTCCACAAACACATAAGAACTCTCATTTAATCTCGAATAAGTACGAGCATAATATCTCACAAGTCAACATTAGAAACCCTTCAGCCCCCTGCCTCTCCATTGCCAAGTGCCAATAAACTAAAAAACATAAATAGTCTACCACTCTACCTATTGCATTCCACTACCACCAAGGGCATACTCATAATCAGGGTAATGAACTAACGAGGTAATAAGAGATATAAATAAGGAGGTGGTCCATGGGTGGTGGTTGAAGAGGAGGGAGGTAGAAAAGCATTACCCTTATTTGGAGTTAACCTTTTACAAGAATGAGGCAGGTATCTCCTATGCAAAGACAAGTGGGTAATATTACGCACATTTGGGAACCTAAGACCATTGCCCCCTCTTCCACCAACCAATAAAAAGTCAAACCCACCACTACATCCTCTCATGCATCATTCCTTTATTTTCACCTTATTACCGCCTTCATTCATCACCCACATTCCAACCCTGCACATTGATGATCACAGTTTACTAAATAAGACGGCCTCATCATAGAGAGGGGTCACAAATTGAGTAGAAAGTTTCACTTTCATCAACATTGTGAAAGGTGACCCATTTACATCATACAGTAAAAGGTCACCCTAATACTCTAATATTGACCCTTTAATCAGACAGCCACCTTTTGTACTCAGTGACCTTTTAGCTAAGCTTGTTGAGAGATCGTCTACTCTTAAGAATTTGCGGTGGCCCAACAAAGTAGACGGTCTTTTCTAATCACTTTTGTTAGCCTAAAAAGTGAGGATCATCCCCTTATATGTCAAAGCAAGACAACCTTACACTACTTCCTTGTCCCATAAACCTTGTCAAGCTTTCCTTCCACTCGTCCCGAAACATTGTCAAAGTACCCAACTTTTCTACCTCAAATGCCCAAACACATTGCCAAACTTCCTTATTCACCATAACCCATTTGCATTCACTTAAACTTATATAAACAATTATAACACATGAATCATCTTTCCCCAATGTGTTAAGAAATTAGCTCATGAGTTTATCACACTAAACTAAACCCCAAGCTTCAAAACCACCAAAAAAATGCCAACAAAAGTATGGGGTCCACTCAAATTAACTAAACACTCAAACAAATATCAGGCACCATTACATTCCAACCAATCATAATAACAAATATCATCTATGTTACTATACAAAATCCACTAAAAACATCCATACTTATGACAAAAAAATGTCACAATTGAACAAAATTCAAAGCATTAACTGTCCCCAAAACCTCACCTTTTAACACCCAATAGAACGAATTGATGATCCCACCTTATAAATGCCCGACAAACCCAAAACCCTAAATCAAACAATATTTCAATTACAAAAACAAAAAAGTGATCAATTGACGATAAAATCCGTTCAAAAGTTTCAATCTTTGGGTATGAAATCGTAACGCCGGCGAGAATCCGGTCGCCGGAGATGAGTTCCGGTGGAAAATACGGTGGATCGAAGAATTAGGGTTTGGTGATTAGGGTGTAATTTTGATTGCAATTGAATTGGGGTTTTTTTTAGGAGAGAGAAATATATTGCAGGCGGAAGAAGCCCTAAAATGAGAAACAAAGAGGGGGACAACTAAACTTCTTTTTCACACTTTGATGTTTTTTTGTTTTTTCTTTTAAAAAAAATTGAATTAGCCAATTGGATAATTTGGAAGTTAAGCCAATCCAAGAGGGAAAATGGGAGTAGGATGTATGGGGGACCTTAACTAACAAAATCTAGTAAAGTCTTGTGTTATGCACTTATGTCATGGGCCTATATGGCTATGTGTCTTCCCCTGATGAAATTAAGGCTTTATTTTTTAAAATTTTATTGACATGGCAACTCGCAAATTCAGTTAGTGTTTAAGGTGGGCATATGCCGCATATAATTCATTGGGTATATCTTATGGTTGCGAAATCATACATATATAGGTTAGTCACTGTAAAAAACACTCGCATATGGTATAAGTCATCAGGTATATCTTGTAGTTGCCTAATCATGCATCTAGATTAGTCACTCTAGAAAACACTCCATCTAACTCTAACGAGGTAGGCATAGTAACAAGTTTAATTGCTCCTAACAGGAGACATATGATAAGTAAATCACCTCTTAACCTATTATATGAGCAAACATGCAACGATAATGGGATTGAATTCCGATTGGGAGGCTAGGGACGATATCAAACTGAAGAAGTCAATACCCTATTTTAAGAAATAAAAAAATAACATCAAATAACAAGGTATTCATGATCAAATGTGTTTGTCTATGATCACGTGGGTGAAATAAGTCATCAAACGTTATGGTTTTAGTGATATTGAAATATTTAGTATCATGATTGAGTGGATTCTGACTCTAAGTATACTACAAAAATCGGGTTTCAATTACAACATAGAGGGTCACCTTTAATTACATAAGCCAATAATAGGTTACTACGACTTAAACATCTCCATAAGCACCAAGTGCAAGACTCATGTTTGAAAAGTGATGTTATGAGCGGGAAAGGTGGTAGGCAACCTAATCGTCTTTCCCGTTTTTACTAATTACTTAATTTAATACGAGTTTTAATTACATGCGATTTTAATATGTAACTCGAGTTTTTGCATTACTGTAGTTGTTAAGCAAGAACATGAATTCGAACACTCATTTAATGGTGAATCGTATAACACTCAAACACAACTTAAACCATGCCAAACTATTTAAAAGCCATCAAAAACTTCCATTCACATACATATTCAAACATCAAACCACAACCATTAAAGTTATTACTACCGTTCACATACAATATTTACAATCAACGTATGCATTTAGTCTCAAAACCAATAAAATCATACTATCATCATAAATATTTGTATGTAGTTTATCTTTTGCGTAAGGATTTATCGGTTTAATCTATTATATCCCATGCTCTTAACGATAGTCAAACTTGTTGATTAAGGATCTTTGACTTATTTTCCCAAAAGTCAAATACATATTTGTATGGGGAAAAAGGTTTAGTATATGAAACCGTATTTGAACCGTTGGTTCCAGTTCCTACATTTTAGGGTTCGATTTTAGTTCCTTAATTTTGGTCAGGGTACTATTGTTGCTCAAAGACGTAAACAATTTTTTTTTTTTGGTACAAACAAAAGACATAAACTATGCGATCAGTAATCATGGCCTTTGGCTAGATATGTGGTTTATATAATATAAGGATAGAGTTTTAAGACATTAGAATTACCTTTCGAATTCCAAACATACTTTAATAATCACAGTCCACAAATGTGAAAAGAAGATTCGAACTTGTGAGCGTGAATTAACACTCACATTACCTCGATTTTTTTATCACTAGGCTAAGACATCAATAATAACATATTTTCTTTATTAAAGTTCACGTAAAGCTCTTAAATTTATGTTAAGTCGATATTCAACTTTTTTAGTCATAATTTTTTTATTTTATAAAAATCTTGGACGACTCTCTTTAAATTCGAAAAAAGTCAATTAAGAAAAATAAATAAATTGTGCACTAAATCGGCTCGAGATGAGTCCGGTCCGGTAAGAGTCCTCCTTACCTCCTTACTTAAAAAAAAACATAAAACAAATAGCAGTTGGGTCATCAGTGCTGATGATCTAGTACCACGAGCAGAAACTCACACTCCCTACAGTCAGAGGTAAGTAGTAACACCCATTTTCAGCATTTTTTGATTCCCCAAGAACAATACTTTCCATGAAATTAACGACTACCCTTTATCTGATTCAACATATTACCACCTGGGTCACTGTTCAATTTTTGATTAATGTTCCATTGATATCTGTACACAAAAGGTTGTTGCTTTTCAGTAATTCAGTGTGATCTTGCAGAATTACATGACAAAGTTTGTAACTAATGTTGTTTGAGTGTGATTAACTGGATTATGGAACCTCAATCCCCATCAAAATCCAAACTTTCTGTTGTGGGGTTTGTTAAATCTCATAGAATTGTCAAGTTTTGCCTGATTTTGATGCCAATATTGTTGGTTTCAGCTGGAATTATATATGGGTTTGATTTGATAGGAGAAAGACAATTGTTTTATACAGTGGTTGTGGATTGTGGGAGTACAGGGACTAGAGTGAATGTGTATGAGTGGGGGAGGAGTAGTGGAGGAGATGGCGATTTGCCGATTTTGTTGCATTCTTATCCTGATGAGTTGATGAAGAGTCATGTGTGGAAGAATGGGTGTCAGTACCATTGTGTGCAGACTGAGCCGGGGTTGGATAAGTTTGTAGGGAATTATTCAGGGGTGAAGGCGGCTGTGGAGCCGTTGATACATTGGGCCGAGGGGTTGGTACCGCGTGATAGGCGTAAGGATACCCCCATTTTTGTTTTGGCTACTGCAGGGTTGAGGAGGATTCCTGTGGAGGAGGGTAGGGTGGTTTTGGAGGATGTGGAGCGTGTCGTGAAGGAGCACTCGTTTAAGTGGAGGAGCGATTGGATTGGGGTGTTGAGTGGGAGAGATGAGGCTTATTATGGTTGGGTTGCTTTAAATTATAAGATGGGTTTTTTGAAGAATGCATCAAGGTTGCTGACATTGGGGCTTCTTGATCTCGGAGGTTCTTCTTTGCAAGTAGTGATGGAAACTGATGAAGAAAAACAGGACAGTCACCTATTGGTATCCAAGATTGGCCCTGTTGAACATCAGCTTTTGGCTTACTCATTGCCTGCATTTGGCTTGAATAAGGCGTTTGATAGAACGGTTGATATGCTTACTCAATTAGATTTTAGAGAAATTGATGGTGGATCTGAAGTTAAGCACCCATGTCTTGGGTCACGGTTTGTTGGGAATTATTCTTGTAACAATTGCTCTGGATCAGATTCTGTACTGCATTGGGTCGGAGATCCTAATTGGGAGAAATGTAAGATACTTTCACGAGCTGCAGCTACGAATTCAAGCATCTCGAATTGGTCTGAGACAAAATTCTCAAGTTGTAGAAGCAACCTTCTTAGTGAGGGTGAGTATAAGATATTGTGCAATCCTCCATACCGTATTTTGTTCCTTAGCTGCAAGACTTATGAGTAATGTCTGTCAACTATAGCTAACTGCTTTTCTTGTTTTCTGTTGTCATACTTAAATTTCAGTAGTTCACTATTCTGTCATACTCCGTAGTAATAATTAGCTGGAATTTGTAGGCCAAAGAACCTCTATTAGCTGTATATATCAGAAGGGGTGCGAACATATGACACAATTATTACTTGGAGTTTGGTATCAAAAACACTGAAATTTCAATTTTCTTTTCTTGAACCAAATGAAGTTCGCCGCAGTGCTCTTTACCAAATTCTGTTTTTCCACCTATACATGTGGTGCTATATATCTTGTGGCATTATACCATCTAGTTTCTACTTCCCATGAACTCTAATGAGAAGAGAATTTTCTGACAGTGAACATTTATATTGCAGGCAAGAACGTTCTTAATGTTGCGATTAACACCAACCCTGGTGTGCGATATCATGCTTTGTCTGGATTCTTTGCTGTGTACAACATGTTAAATTTGACTGCACAAGCCAACTTGACTAATATTTGGGAGCAAGCGCAGCACCTGTGTTCAAGCACATGGGATGGACTGAGCGATATCTCTAGTGGGAAATATTGTTTTAAGGTGGTCTACTTGGCATCCCTGATTGAGGATGGTTTGTGCCTGGGCAATGCTGATATTATTTTTGGCCCTGGTGATATTTCTTGGACATTAGGAGCTTCTTTGGTGAAGGGGGAGCATATATGGAGGACCGCCACTGGACCTAGGATTCACGTAGCAACACCAGAATATATGAAAGTCTTATCATCTCCCATCTTTCTCTTCATTATACTAGTACTTTTGCTTTATATCGTCTACTACAGTCAGATTAAGCTGCCGTTGACTCGAAAGAGAAGTGTTGTTGCAGCTTCTTTACCTTCTTACCCTCACTCAAAGCATCGACCTCATTAGTTTGTCATTATGTACATTGATTAAGTTCATTCTTTGATTGAATATATTCATTCATCTTGTATCATAGTTGTAAATTTGTTTACCCAGACTGACAAAGCATGCTCGAAAGCGGTAAGGGACTCCTTCAGTTTGTGTATTACTACACCTCGCTCTGACCCATCCACTTATGCTTCAGAAGCCGCGAGTTGGCACACCTACACGTCACTCTAATCGATCCGGTTGTGCTTCAGAAGCCGCTTGTGGCAACTGGCAAATATGCTTGTTCAGTAGTTGCCACCAGTCAAAGGTGCCTCTGCAATTATTATTGTGGTGCCGGGGCATAAACAGTATATCCGCACACTATCTACCATGCAGCCTTCTTTGGCTTTGACTGAGTGTACCCTCTACTTTGTGCGTGTGTGTGGGTGGGTGTGTGTTTTTTTTTTTTGACAAAGCTATTTTGTTCTTTCTAGTAATAGCAATTTTGATTGTGAGTCGACTTTCCAGAATCGTTGGATTTCTTGTATTAGCTGTTCGTGTGCTAAGGGCATTCAGTACGAACTCATTTGTTTATAAAGGATATCCAATATGGCTTCGATTCAATTGGACACAGCTGAATGAATTGTATTGAAGTATTACATTGTGGAAATTACAACAACTAAGCACATCTCAGACATTCTTCTACAGAATTCTTCATGTCAAAGGGGAAAGACCCATCACAGTGGCTTGTAACTAGGGTCTTAGAGCGTTTATGCATTGCATTACTGCGCTGGCTCTGGTGCAATCCACCAAATTCAACCCAAACCTCTCCTTGTATCTTTGTAAAGCTGTTAATTTTTGTAAAAGGCGAAACCTCTATGAATTATTCAAAACTCCAGGTTCTGAAGAGTAATTTTGAAGCTTAAACAAAACGTGACTCCTGATTATTCATGTTTTCAGAGATATGAGTAACGTTTACTTGCCCCCTTCACTATTCACCAGCGTCCATAGAAGCATGGAGGCAGGTTTATCTAGGTTCCCTGAAAGAGCACATCTCTTTGCTGGTTTTGCCTTAGAATTTGCGTAAGATTAGCTGAGGTATCATGTAAATGTTTCTACTTAGAAGGTTCTTGTACAGTCCTGCAGTCTGTGAAGGGATTCACCGGTCCCAAGAGTTGGAAAAACTACTGTAATTCTAGATTCCGAAGAGGCGAAGCATTACTAAATGGTTTAGTCCATATAGTTAAGGAAGTATTTGGTACAAGGGGTTAGCCATACGGAGTATAAGGTTTGCTCAGGAACCCATGTATATGCAGAGATTAAAATCTGTAGAAGGTACCACACTTGAACAAAGATAGGTAACTATCTAATCTTCACCACAATTCCAACAAGCAACAAGGGAAGGATTTATTTGGCCAGAACAGTTAATGCTTACAAAGTGATTCTGTAGTGTCATTTGTTACAGCTTAAAAACTTCTAATATCCTTGAAAGAGTTATATTATACTTTATATTCTGTACGCTGTAGTAATTAACAAATACTACGTACGGAGTAATGACTTGTGAGCAATAAGAAGAGTTTACACTATCATCAGTAGAAAGTAATGCTGTCACTCTGTCAGCTATTGTGTTATGGTTTGTCTGACATCAGTATCCCACGTCGCAATATGAGACTGATAATACGAGGAAAAATCATATAAAAACAAAGGGCATAGCAGTGTCTGAAGCATACCTTTCTCGGCCTTTTGGCTAAGATCAAGTGTAGTATCTGTTCTTATCAGTTTAATATCTGATATATGGGCCAATGGCCCATACGATATTACTTTTTTAAGGGGGAGGGTCCACCACAGTAGCTTGCTGCTGGGATCCTTAAGCGTCGCCCATGCGTTGCACTATTGTAAGGGCCTGGCGCACCCCACCAATTCGAGTGATAAATTATTCTTAATGAGCTGTGGATTAGAAAATAGAAAGGAAAATCCAAAATACTCCTGTGTTTTTTCGACTAATCCAAAATACCTCTAAGGTAGGTTAGTTGCACTTTGGTTAATCAACTGTGTAATTAAACTCAGAATAACACTAATTGAATAATTAAGGTGAGTATTATCTTTTTTTTTCTTTTTTCTTTTCTCCCCACTTTTTCCCTTCTCCCTCACCTTG
>CAAKMY010065830.1:0-45773 GCA_901111285.1 Corrigiola litoralis
CACAGCCTTGATTTAATCACTATCAGTATATGAAGCCAGTGCGCTTGTTTTGCGATTTGGCTAAGACAAATGCACCCGAACGAGGTCTGTTTTTAGGCTTGGATGTTGGTGATAAGTATGTTGGACTTGCTGTTTCTGACACCGATAACAAAATTGCAACCCCTTTAAGGTAACTCTTCGAATCCAATGCATTGCCTGATTAAAAGCTCTTTTGGATTCGGCTTGTATGAAGGGTGAATTCGGTCGTATCTGTAGGCTGTAGCGAATCTGGTTTTGTTGGCTGAAATGAATTCCTTCTCACAAGTTTATGTGTTTGATCATAAGCCATTGTGTCAATACTTACTTCGGCCTTTTGAAATAAACGTTGCCTTGTAGCATTCTGATCCGAAAGAAATCGAATATTGATTTAATGGCTGGCGATTTCCATTGTTTGGTACGGTTTATGTTTCATGTATTGATATCAATCCTTGTTTTGCCAGAAAACTTTTGTAATTCGTACAGTGGAAGTGAAAACCATCAGTACGATGGTATATTCTATGCATTGGAATAATGGAGACTGATGGTATATTTTACCATACGTCCATACATGACTGTTTTAAGCTTTGATCTAGCACTGATGTGTATCTTTTCCATCCTTGACCATATTCAACGAAGAAGTTCAATAATAGCAATATCAAAAGAGACGAATAACACATCATCATCATCAGATTGACTAGTCACTAATATCTGTTACACGAAATTCAGCAAAGATACATCTTTTTCCAAATCGATACCTTTTGACAATTGTGCACACGTGACATGAGACTGTAACCAGCATGGTCACCACCATTGTCTTGAAGTGAAAGTGTCCTTATCCTTTGAGAAATAAATTACTAGAGACTTGAAGCACTAGCTCACTTGCGCAAATCACTAATTCATTTGGAAGCTAGTTGACTGTTGACAAAAACAAAAACATGGTATCATCCCCAATAATTGATCAGCTCAAAAACCAGCTTCCTCTTGAGCAAGAATGTTTGGAGCTCAATGAAAAAGTTCAGAACGGCCTAGTCCTTGTGGACATCATTAATGGCTTTTGCACTGTTGGATCTGGCCCTCTGGTATTTGTTTAGTACTTCTTTGGTTTTGTAAACGTTCTTTTTTTTTAGTACAGTTGGTCCAGCATGAGGTTGTCTGATATATGATGAGCTCATCATAAGCTAAAATATGTCTGCTTATACATATGTTGATTTCTTAGGCTCCAGCAGTAGAAAACAGTCAAAATTCAAGGATGATCGCTGAAGCAGAGAGGTTAGCAAGGCTGTTTTGTGAGAAAGGATGGCCAGTAATGGCCTTTCTTGATTCTCATCATCCTGATGTGCCTGAGCACCCCTATCCTCCCCACTGCATCGCCGGTTCTGATGAATCAAAACTGGTTCCTGGTTAGTAGCTGTGTCCCCCTCAGCTCGTCCATCGTCGGAACAAATTAGATTGATTTTAGTTATTATGTATTAGTTTACTATTCTATTGTGTTAAATAAAGATCCAGTAGACACTGATGTTTTTACGAAAACACGAGACAGAACGTGTATAGCTAGACCATTTGCATTTTAATCAACCAAAAAGCACAGTTAAGGTTAAATATCATGATTCTAATTAGTATCTGGTAAACAAGTATCTAGCCTGGTAAACAAGTTCCTGCTGCTGCAGCTCTGAGGTGGTTGGAGTTAGAACCGAATGTGACGCTGAGGCGCAAAGACTGCTATGATGGATTCATAGGCTCCATTCAAGATGATGGCTCTAATGTGTTTGTGAACTGGGTGAAAACCAACAAGATTAAATCTGTATGTTTGTAAATCTACAATTCTTATCATTACATGCATATAAGTATCTGAGAATCATGTATGACTGTTATTCGTTTGCTATTGTGAAGCTTTTGGTAGTCGGAGTCTGCACAGATATATGCGTGCTGGATTTCATCTGTTCAACATTATCAGCAAAAACTCGAGGTTTTCTGTATCCTCTGGAGGACGTGGTGGTATACTCTAATGGATGTGCCACTTTTGATTTCCCTACCGAACTTGCCCAATCCAGTAAACATGGTTTGGCTCATCCACAGGTAAATAAGTAACCTCTCAACCTAGAAAGTTAGCAGACAGAAATTCTGAAGGATGCAGAAGAGTATGTTCGTCGGATCAACATATCATGTCTGCAAATCAACCAGTGCAGCTAAAAGCCTATGATTGCCGCAATAACTCATAAATTGTTGTAGGACTTCATTTTGTTCCGGACTTCCAGTACCATAACTGTGCTGCTTTCGCGTTGCAGGAGTTGATGCACCATATGGGACTTTACATGGCTAAACAAAGGGGGGCGAAGATAGTTAGCAGTGTGTTACTAGCGGATATATAGACTCATCAACCAAGTCCAAGATTAGCCCCTGCTGAAACCTGTTTCTACAGCGCATGGATATATAACTTGCTCCAAGCAGTCATTTGAAATAATTGGGGTTAAAAGACTCCAAACCGTTTGTACTCTGTAAATCTGTAATCTGTATGTTGAGGAATGTAGCAGAGGCTACATTTTTTAAGTTTTTTTTTTTTAAATTACATTTTAGAAGTTCTGGTCATTCAGCGAGCTCCATTCTTCTCGTTCATGGCTTTCCAAAAATAAACTAATACTTTGAGCTCAAGTTGAGCCTCAGTTAGACAGTTACATAGCTAAATCAAAACCCATCTCATCAACAACCCCCACCCCACCCTTTTCCCCTTTATTTTGAGGATTTCTCAGTTCCCTTGATCACTCGCTTTTGATAACAAAGAACAAAGAATTCTCAACATATATGGATTGAGATCTGGAAAATGAGAGAAAAAACCGTATACAACATCATTGAGCCAAACTGAAAAGATCACAATTACAGCCAGTCCTAGCTGCAAATTAAACACTTTGATAGTAGCAATCTCAAGCCATGGCGACTGGCGAGCCCAAAAAAATACAAAGTTCACAACAATACCCAAAACTCTCACATGGAACAGAATTAGAAGAGCACCAGACTATATACACATCCATTCATTTGAAGGAATGAAACACTTAACTCATGCTACTTTTTATTATCATTTACAGAAGAACTAGCGCAAGTTTACGAGCTAAGGAAAGATATATACATGAAATGATGAGTGAGTTTTCCTAATAAAATACAGGCGCTAACTGGTTGCGCTAACAACTGGTTAGCGTAGTTGAAGCACTAGAAAATACACTCATCAGGCAAAATTTGTTACAAGTATACTTCTTGTTATGATGTCACTTGTCAGCATTGTTAACGAAAACCGGTACAAATGTGTTCTTCTCTGCTCAATCCTGTAAATGGGTCTTGCTGAAAAATGTCCACGACAACAAGAATGTGGTACACATGGAGCGGCTAATATTACCTACAACTGAGAAGGTCAATGGAGTTAGCGTATCAATTCAGTACAATGGTAGCCCAACATGGGATATTATTGAACCAGTAAGCACCATTTTAGAACCATAAAAAGTACTTCACATAGATGTTCAGCAAATAGGGCGAAAGAACTTGAATTATTTTTATAAATAAAAGAAACATAGTTATCCCCCCTAAAAGATGGTAGAAGATCATTACATCTTTCACTTCAGTAATTAGCTCAGAAGATGTCTCGACAAAAAGCAGACACAGAGCTCTGCTTCTGAGACCAGTCTACTCAAATATAAAACTAAAAAAGCAACAAAATTAGAAAAATGGAAAAGAAAGGATAAAGATATTCTCACCTTTTCGGTCTCAAATAAACAAAGAGATATCAACCTTCCATGTACAACAAGAATCTAATCTTGGATCCTTAAGCGATTGAAGAACACCAAGAACTGATACTCTGGGGCCCAATAGACAAATCCAACTACTGGCCCTGACTTGATGTACTGCATAACTCAAGTATTACAAAATGTTAAAAAAAAGATTGCTCCAGTAAGGAGGCAGCACATTACTTCTTCCTGCAGCCTAGAGTAGAAAATTCAGAAGATAGGAAAAAGTAAAATAACCTTCCCATCAAGAATGACGAGTTCACCGTCAACCCATCTAGGATTCTTAAAACCTGGCTCAGCAAGCCTCCCTTGTCCTTTATACCGAGCAACCTGCATCATCAAAAGTAACTGAACATGTTAGCTAAAAGCTGGGCCAGAGAGCATTAAAACATGGAGAAGATTACACCACTGGAAATTTGATACACACCACTCCAAATTCTTCTGGGATGATTCCTTTATGAGGAAGCTGATATCTTTTTCCAACCTTTGCACGAAACGCAACCTGCACCGGAGAAGTTTTCGCATCAAGTACGCAAACGTGGACTTCATGTAATGTGTGCTTGTTTAGAATGCTTAGTGCCTTGGTTCTGTACGAAGCAAAGACTGCACCAACCCTAATTCCTTTATACTTTCCTTTTTCCCTCCCTTTTTTCTTTCTTCTTTTTCTGCGTTCGGGGGTGGGGGGACGCATGGCATGAGTCGAATTTCATCACCAATGAATCAAAAGCCCAGAGAAGGCAGAGTATAAATAATTATTCAGCCCTCTTTTTCACTTTCCCCCCTTCTCTTTTGACATGACAAATCCAATAGAAGAACACATTTGATAGCCCATTGAAGAACATGGGCATAGCATAAGAGACCATGCATTAGCACATTTAAGCACTTGATTATCAAATGCAGAATCAACAAGAAGCAAAAAAAGGAAGCACATATGTAGCTAAATGACACCTTTGTAACAATAAACCGTATGTATCTACAAAATTTCAAAGTGGACTACAGTTAAAGGAAGTGCACACTAATTATGAACTCATACTATACCATAACCTAAGTATCCAGGGCAAGGACTCATCTAATAACAAAGGAAAGAGAAAATTTACCTGGCCAGCAGGCACATAAGGATCCCCAGTAAGCTTAACCGCTTCGACATATTCATAAAAACGGAGATCTGAAGGCCCATCATTGCCAGTACTCTCATCTTGCCATTGACCAAATTTGCGTTTCAAGTGGACGACTTCCGAGGTGTATGGTCCATGTGAACCAATATATAGACCTAATGAAAACAAACATAATGTATAATTATATATATCTTCAAAGTAAGTTTAAGTTGATAGAAGGAGGAAAAAAAACAAGCACTACCTTAAACAAAATCAATAATGCAAGATATCAATTATCACATACAGAAATAACTATGAGAATAACTATGGACACAGAAGGAACTGGATCTGAAGATTACCATTCAAAGGATCTGGATATGCTGGCAAATCAATACGATTAAATGTTGTTGATCCAGACAAAGGTTGACGATTCTGAGCTTGGCTTAGGGTGACACTAATTAAATCTCCTACATCCTTAAGCACCTGCAGGGTTTTAGCATAGATCAGTACCCCTACAGGTTAAATTGTTAAACCCTCAGTAAGAACACTCCAGGATCAAAATGTAACAGGCAAACAGATTTAACCTTTACAGGTATTTTTTCTCCGCGACTGATAGAATTGACAAGGTCAGACATCACATTCTCAATGCTGCGCTGACCTTGAGCTTTAGCTTTTTTAGGTGAATCCTGACCCTTGTTAACAGAATCTATCTTATCATCATCATCCTCAACAGAAAAAGAGAATGACTTGCGTCCCTTTGACTTGAGTTTAGCAGGAACACGAACAAACTCCTTCGATGGTGCTGTGGATGTGGAAGATAGATTTTGCACCAGTCCACTAACTACTACTTTGACGGAAATTTCATTTTCGTCTTCCGTATCTATAATCTCACTAACAGTTTCCAAATCCCCTTCATCTTTTTCATCATCACTTTCACCAGTTGAATCATCTTCTGTATCGTCTGTATCTACCCCATCTAGCTCAGCCTCGATATCTTTTTCATCATCTTCTTCCTCCATTATCTGCTCAACTACCTTGGATATAAGATCGCGGTCAACCTTATCTGGTGCTGTTACTTTCAAAACCTTGACTCTTACACCAGGAATCATGTCTTGTAATATATTCTGAAATCCCGAGAATCCATCAGCTATCTCAGGATCATCTTTATCTTCGTCATCCTCATTATCCTCAATTATAGGAGCAAATATATCAGTTTTGCCCCCACCAGGATTCACCTTTATACTGCCAGAGGCAGCTGATGACTTTGGAAAGACAGATGGCACTGTCTCAGGCACGGCCTTTCTCTTCAAATATACCGCCTAGATAGGAAGGAAAATGAGGTGCATTATTAAAGTACAAAACAAGCACACATAAAATGATACTAACGAAGGCTGTAAAAGTGTTATTTGTTTATTGAAATTAAACCATTGTATATGAAACACCTATGAGTTGCCTCAATGTAATCAGAAGAAGCATGCAAATATAATACCTGCTGTCTGTATTCACCTTTCTTGTTCAACGTTACATAGATCTCGAACAAGGGAAAACCAGTTGCAGACGAAGCAAGCTGCCTGAAATAAACAGCTATTACGACCCAAAGTAAATTGCAGTAAACCCTGACCTTTGACTTATCAACAAAGGATCAAGTCAAGGACATTAATTTGACATGACCGGCAAACTGAAAACACAATCATCTAAACAACTTCAGATCACATAGTAAAGAACTAATAAAAAAATACTACTCCTATAAAGTTTTACCATGTAAGTCCAAACACAAAAGGATCAAGCAGGTAACAAGTTTCACAGCCATAGCCTCAAAAAATTTCCATCAGTTTTCCACCTCATGCTAGCCACAAACTATGACCACCTTCACCATAACTCATCCTCTCTATACTGCTGCACTCCCCAAAACCTAAGGATAATAAACACGAGCTGTCCAGACACACACACACCACACAAAATCACCACCCCACCAAAGAAGAGGGAGGGTAAAATATTGTCGGTCACACCCCCAAATCCCACCTGCTAACAAGCACAGTATCTGTATGCAACTACAGTATCCCCAGTCCCAACATAACCAACCACTACTGCCAGCAGGAAGACTCGTACCAAGAGAACTATAGCTCTTACAGTTGCTTCTGACATCATCAACATGGTGGATTTTGCGGATCATTCAGAGCTGGATCACCATCTCCACAGTCAACATTAAACAACTTATATCCAACATTAACAGACTGTGAAGGCAGAGAAGCTATAAAACAATGAAGAAAGAGAGAAAAGTGGACACTGAACAGACACAAGGTAAATTCAAATTAGAAAAATACTATAACAAGTTGTCATTCCCTTAAAACGAATACTTGTTGGCACAGTACCCCAATCATTGCTTCTCCTCACAGGCAAACATCAAAAGACCACAAGATTGTGTTCCAAGCCAACTATGCCCTCATATGAAACTGATAAGTGCTAAAATTTGCAGAAGAGTCTATCGGTCAAGTCAGAAAATAGCTTTACCTCGGACTATAGCTTCTTGCCACATATCTACCATGCTCTGCACTTATACGAATTATACAACCATAAGGATCACTTCTGTCCTCAGACACACCAGCCCACCACCCAATCTGCAAACAACATAAAAATAGTATTCCCTCAACTCAAGAATATTGACCTGTTTCTAGCTATCAAAAAGCTCCTAAAGAATAAGAGCCAAAAGAAGGGGGAAGGATATGACAAATCACAACATTACAGACGTAAGAATCACCGTTTCAGTTAACCTATGATCTCTACCAAAACATAAAACAACAACACAAATCATCAGATAAAATTTAGGAAAAAATAAAGGTGCGACCAGAGATTTCTCAATGTTACAGAACCAGAGAATGGGGGGGGGGAGGGGGGATGGAGAAATAAACCTAATAGATGAAAGTATGAAACTTCACGTAAATTTTCAAAAGGAGAACAACAAAGATCAAGAGTTTTGAGAATTTGAGAACTTTTTTTTTCTTTTTGGAAAGAAAGTGGTTATTTACTGGTATTCTTTTCAATTTGCTATAATTAATTCAAAAAATGATCATCAACAGATAATGTAACCGGAAATATTCTCAAGTTTTATTCAAGAGTATCTATTAGGTAGTAAAGATTATGAGTTTCCTTCAACTTACGAGTCCAGCGCCAGCATTGTCTCGCACAAAGACAGCATCTTGATACCGCTCCTCCTCAATGGCATTCTGCAATCAACATGAAATTGAAAATGAAGACAGGTTGACTAGACAAAATGATGTTCCGAATAACGGCTGTAGGACAAGCATCAAAACCTTTAAATATGACATCACACTTCCAACAACATCTTTTGTAGCTGCAGCAGCAATGGCTACTTTGAGCTTAGCTGCATTCCCATACTCCTCTTTGTCAATGGCATGCCTCATTTGTGTCTGTCATGACAAACAGCAGGGTCTCTTAGTAAAAAGTAAAAAAACATAGAACATGCTATTTTTGAGAGGCAGAACGATGTCAACTCTGGGAGGAACAAGTTCCAAAAAAAAAAATACTGTAAAAGGGGTGTTTATTTAAAAATAGTTTATCAGGAACAATTCAAAAAGTCCCTCCTTTATTTCGCTAAAAACAAACATTTCCTCTTTCACAATGACTATCCAAACCATGAACTTATAGATTGACTGTCTCTAAAACCCTTCACTTAGAAGATCCTCACCATTCCAAAAATTCCTACACAAGCACAATGTAATATAATCTTCACAAACCAATTATAGTACTTCTAGTCTCATTATGCTCTCACTTTCAGGTTCTAACGGACTTGAAACATCAACTAGTATCCAATTTTATCTTTTTAACGGAGTGACATTGAGATAAGACGGTACTATTAACCTAAAGGCTCAACCCCGTCCTGTTATTACCCAAGTTTGTGCTCTTTGGGTGTATCAATATTTCTTTGCTATTTAATTTCTAAATGAACAACCTAATATAACATGTACCTCCAAGGCCCACAAGGGTTAGCTCGATTAAGAGGTGATGATATTCCCATCGGTCTCGGGCTAAACCCCTAGTGGAAGCAATAGAGCTTATTAATATGCTTTCTTGAGTTAAAGCCTACCACACTCTGCGCCAAAGGTAGTGACTAACTGACTACAGGTTCCCACGTCATCCCAACAAAAACAGAATATCAACTTAGGCATAACAATAACTTAATATAGCTCTAATTCAACAAAACAAAAAAAAAGCTCCTAAACAACTAAACATACAAATCAATAAATCCAAAATAACATGTGCAAAGCATAATTAAGCTGAACATTAAGTAATCAATCAACAAAAATTAAACCTTGAGCAAAATTAAGCTAAACATTAAGTAGTTAACCAACAAACATTAAACCTTGAGCAAAATTAAGCAAATCGCGTAAATTCTAACATAGCCCCGAGACTACCTACTGACAATTTCATGAAAAACAGGGACAAAAACTCAACTCCCCGCGGCCCTTCTCACCCCATTCTCAGCCGCCCCTTCAATTTGTATCAGTCCCAAGACTACCTTAGACTCACTGAGGTAAACATAAAATAATCAACCAACAAAAACTAAACCTTGAGCAAAATTAAGCAAAACACGTAAATTCTAACATAGTCCCGGTACTACCTACTTCCCTATGTCAATCTCATGAAAAACAGATACAAAACGTAATTTCCCGCAGCCTTCCCTCCCCATTCTCAGCAGCCCCAGTCCCGAGAGTACCTTACACTCATTGAGCTAAATTAATCAACCGACAAAAACTACACCTCGAGCAAAATTATGCCAAACAATAATCAATCAATCAACAAAACTTAAACCTTGACCAAAATTAAGCTAAACAATAACTAAATAATCAACAAAAATTAAACCTTGAGCAAAACTAAGCTCAATAACAATCATTCAATCAATAAAACTTAAACCTTGAGCAAAATTACGCGAAACAATAACCAAAAAAACTTAAACCTTGAGCAAAATTAAGCGAAACAATAATCAATCAATCAACAAAACTTAAACCTCGAGCAAAATTAAGATAAACATTAATCAATCAACCAACAAAAATCAAACCTAGAGCAAAACTAAGCGAAACACATAAATTCTAACACAGCCTCGGGTAGTCCCTACGACAATCTCATGAAAAATAGACGGCCCTTCCCTCCCCATTCTCAGCGGCCCCTTCATTTTGTGCCAGTCAGTCCCGAGACTACCTTAGACTCATCGAGCTAAACAAAATTAATCAACGAACAAAAACTAAACCTCGAGCAAATTACGCGAAACAATAATCAGTCAATCAACAAAACTTAAACCTTGAGTAAAATTACGCAAAACATTAATCAATTAATTCCATCAATTAATCAACAAAAATTAAACCTAGAGCAAAATTAAGCTAAACATTAATCAATCAATCAATCAACAAAAATTAAACCTTGAGCAAAATTAGGCGAAACATTAATCAATTAACCGACAAAAATTAAACCTTGAGCAAAATTAAGCTAATTAATTAACAAAAACTAAACCTTGAACAAAATTAAGCTAATCATAACTCAATTAATCAACAAAACTTAAACCTTGAGCAAAATTAAGCTGAACAACAATCAATGAATGAACAAAATATAAACCTTGAGCAAAGAAATAAGGCGCTCCTGATCATCAACGTCGACAAAATGCGACTCCCACCGGTCCCACCCCCACTCATCCCCCTCCCCCTCCCCCTCTTTCACCACCCTCCTCTCCTCGGCGTCACCATTCTTATTCTTATTCTTATCCTTCCCCCGGGAATTCATGAGCCCGTCAATCATCTGCGCGGCGGCGGCGAACAACTGCTGGAAGGGGGACGGCGAGGAGGAGAGTGGGGACGGGGTGTCGGAGGGGTTGCTCCGGCAGCAGGAGAGGGTGTGTCTCCGGGGTTTGAGGCCGGAGAAGCTGAGGTGGTGGGTGGTTGTGTCGGAGGAGGAGGAGATTGCCGGCGACGGTGACGTCAGCACCGCCGCCGCTGTTAGAGGGGATGACATCATCCTGAAATTGGATTCTTTTTTATTTTTTTTTATTTATTTTTTTTTTAATTTGTTTGTTTTATTTGTTGTGGATGGGAAGTGAGAGAAGGGAAATGTAAGTGGGGTGGATTTTTGTATGGACACACAAAGAGGAGAATATGCTATGTTGTTAATTTGTTATTGTGTCTCGGCTCAGATTGTGTCCCGACCCCCCTCTAAATTCTGCTAAATATGAAGTATCTTCTCGATATTTTAAAATAATATTAATGAATAATAATAATGTTGTTATTGTTATTTTTTTTTTTTATGGATGGTTTTTATTAATGGGATGTGAATATGTGATTAGTGGGATGATGGTGATGGCTAATGGTGATGGATAATACTAGTAGTGATCATGTGTTTTTTTAGGTGGTGTGGTGTGTTACTATTTGTGTGCTTGTCAATTGTGATGTTTGTGGGGTGGAAATGTGGAATGGTTCTCCGTAGGCCACTAGTTTAGTAGCTTTGGTGATTACTGATTAGTGAGACAACTAAAGTTATTAGCGGAAGATAAACGCCATAAACAACACAAAAGAAGAAGAAAAAAAAATGAACGTTCATCATCATGTGGTATATGGGCCATGGGGGCATGGGGTTATTAGAGGATTTCCGTCGACCCAGTTGGTCTAAAGTTCGAGTATGAGAGGAGCAAGGTTGGCCTGTGAATTCTTGTTCCAAGTCTGATTCCTCATATCTCTTTCCTCGCCTCCTCGGTATTGACCGCTGCAATGTACCCAAAAAAAACCTTTGGGCCACAGCAATAGTCTTAGCAGTTTCGATTGTTATACTGACTCCTTAGTTTTTTTGGGACTGTCCCCGGGGTTGGGGTGAGTCTTCGTATTGGCTTCTAAGTTATTTTAGGTCTAAATTTGAGTTAGACAATTTATACGTCCCTCTTGTCTTCTGAATCGAGTCGGTTATCCTCGGCTGACTAAACTCAATAAGATTCTTCGTCGGCTAGGGTCATTGGACGGAGATTTACCCAATGTGCATCCAAAAGATAGCGGCTAGTTAATTTTTTTTAGAAAAAAAAAATATAAACCTTCTTCTCATCCTCTCTCGGCCTTCTCATCTCTCAGCGCACCATTCCCCCCCCCCCCCAGTTGTGAGCCCTCGACCTCCACCATTCGTGTTACCATCCGTGTAAGATCATTTAACCAATAAATTAATAACAAATCCTTTTCTCTTTCGGCTTTAATTGGGGATTCTATATGCCCAAGTGAGGACTTCTTCCTTATGAGAATGTATTTGTGTCGTAAGAAATGCAACCTTATTGGTGACGTTATAAATTTTTTGGCCGTGAAATTGCAATAAAACTAACTACTTTAGGTTGTGAAATAACCACTTTCAGATGATCAAATTTGAAATCACACATAGACGGTCAATTATAGCTAGACAAGTACTTCGTAGTAATGTACGCCCACATTACAAAAGAAGACACTCTAGACTAGCCTCAAAAGCAAGCTTGACGGCATGAGTACCTCCATGCTACTCAAACAACGATTCTAAGACAAATTGCATAAATCATGTTTCCATCTCCTCAACGGGAAGTGAGTTGAAGGAACCATAGCAACATTCATGCATTGGTATAAATAGGCAAACACACGAAAAGAAGGCAAAAATTACAATGCTATAACAAAAGGAACTATAAAAAGAGAGACACTATAGTACACTTGGAGTGTGTGTGTACAGAATTGAGTAACCCTTCAATTGTGTGACCTTTCATTTCATATTCCAGCATCTGAGTGTCAACATGGTGTAAACTTGTACTCCTATCATGCAAGCAATCCTTTCATTTCATATTCACTAGAAAGAAGGCAATGCTCATCCCCGCCTTCCCTCCTCCTCCCAGCTGTTTATGTTGGACAAGCTATATTCATGTTTCAGCTGTACTTTATTGTATAGCAGAAAGTTGGAGCTTATCAAGGTAGGTCTCTGCAAACATGGTATGTAATGCAGCACCTATTGGGAGAACATCCTCATCAAGGAAAAAGTGAGGAGAATGAGGGGAGTGTATTGAGCCTACTGCCTCATTTCTGATGCCTATGCCAATCATGATTCCCGGGATCTTTTCTTGGTAGAAGGCAAAGTCTTCGCCTGCCATTATCTTCTGTCCTGGAAGGACATTCCTAGGACCTAGTAGAAGTCCACCCATTGTTTGCACATGATGATGCAAAGAAACATCGTTCATGGTTGCTGGATAAGGAGGGTTGTTTTCTTCATCAAAGTCCACATGTGCTTGACATCTATGTAAAGCTGCTCCTTTCTGGACAACCTATGAAGAACATCACGTTTCACTCTTAGAAGGGGCCATGGCCAGCAACTTTGCAGAAACTAGGTGACAGTTAACTAACGCACAAGGCAATTTAAAATTGTACTACTATACGACCATATTGGATGTACACACCAGCATATACGTTTCACGGCCAGCTCATTTGACTAGTACTCCTAGACACCTGCCAGCACTAGCCCAGATTGGCCTACTGGCTATTAGAAGTTTTAATTCATTGGTTACTCTAATGCTAAGTTGTTTGCAGTACTTGTTATTGTTGGCATGTCCTGTCCCAACACAAGACTAGTATAGTTGATTTATGATAATTCTGAATAAGATAACTTTCACCAATAAATCCACTTATGCTAACAGAGGAGAAACCTTTTACAACAAAATTCACACACACCTGAAGGGTACAGTAATTATTGAAGACTATGCTTTCACGAGACAAAGAATCCCAGAAACAAGACATTGAAAAGATGCTTTTACTTCTGATATGCTTTCTCTTAGCAACACATCAAATGTTGCAGAAACCCATTCTAGAGGTCACTAGGAACTCCATAAAGAGAGAATAAAGTCACATTAGGTCGTAGTATCAAATGAGGTGATCTTTTCATGCGGAACAAGAAAGAAGACTGTACCTCTTTCAACCTCTGTTGAAGCCAGTGTAGGCCATCAGTGGTAAGACTCCTGAGC
Source organism: Corrigiola litoralis (assembly GCA_901111285.1). Lineage (NCBI taxonomy): Eukaryota > Viridiplantae > Streptophyta > Magnoliopsida > Caryophyllales > Caryophyllaceae > Corrigiola > Corrigiola litoralis. The sequence goes on from CAAKMY010065830.1 coordinate 13,893, forward strand.
GTCCCTCCAAATTCAACAGATGATGGAATTATGTTGAAAGATGTACCACCTTTGACATATGTAACAGAGAGTACCTGCGGCAGTTAATTGTTAAGTATTGTTTTATGCCAAGCGCTTGTTGATATATGTTAGAAACAACTTGGCTAAAGCTTGGATTAGATCTAACTTTTGAAGGAGCTAGCAGCTAGGTTAAGGAGCTCTACAGAGGCCAATATGCTAACAATTTTAATAAATGTAAAGAGTAAATTGATTTCTTTTCAGAGATCAAGGAGGTAGAAGTTTTACATGGCTAGAAAGGGGATCTGCTTCTCTGGAAACAACTTGTTGCAATCCCGAAATAATGAATGACGCTGATAGTACTGGATCAACAGTAGTATGTGGTTTAGCAGCATGTCCTCCTACTCCTTCGATTCTCACTTTGAACATGGCTACAGCTGCTAATGAAGGCCCTGGAATAGATGATATGCTTCCTGTAGGAGTTTTTAATTCAACATGCATTCCAAAAATTGCTTTGGCTTCACCAAGCGCACCTTCCTTGATCATGTGAGAAGCACCCGCACCTCCCTCTTCAGCAGGTTGGAAAAGCAGTCTGACAGTTCCCTTTAGTGTTACAAAGTGCACGAATTATAATGTGAAATTGAAATGAAAAACCAACTAAAGATGTGAGCAAAAATATGAATAGCTTGGGATTAACGACACACATTCTAAGCTTGGATTTTATGGCACACATTCAAATAGCAACAACAATGTCTCTTGTAGTGAATTAAAAATTATAAGGCCTCCAGTTTTCAATTATATATAGGTCATAGATGTGCTGACAAGCAAATTAAGCTAATAAAGCATACAATACATGACCACAGAATCAAGGAAGATGGGAGCAAATTCGAGAACAGAGACGCACACAAGCCACAATGCACCACACTAGATTTTAGGACTGGTACAAAATACTCACTTAGCTAAATTTTTGTGAGCAGCATGACCTTAGATTTACTGATTGAACTTGCAATTCGTTTCCAGTATGAAAGTCATTAACAGAGACCAAACACGAAACTTAAGCAAGACAATGACTGAATGTCATTGGTTCAGAATGCTGCCAAAGAATAAGATTTTGCTCTCAAGTGCTGTCAGAAACCGTCTGTATATTGTTGGAGCTACTGTCGGAGTAGTTTATAAAGAAAAATGAAAATGAAGAAACTGTTTCTTCAGCAAGCATCGTCCACCTTAAATATTCAAGTCCTAAAGTCTGTCAGCAGCAACCTGAAAGTATCCAAGAAAATTCTAGTGACTACTACAAGATTCTAAATGATTTATTCTGCTGGCTAGTGTATTTTCAAAATCCTTATAAGCTAATCCGACGTGTCATAATTGCAAACACTTTTTTTTCAATAGACATGTCTGATTCCAGTACACAGAAAGACAGAATCGACATTGTCATTGTGAAAGCCAACCTTCAGATGATTTTTCCGTTGGTTCAGCAATTTAGCAGCACCGAGGAGCATTGTTGTATGTGCATCATGTCCACAAGCATGCATTCTACCATCGACTTTGCTCTTATGTTCCCAATCAACAAGCTCCTGTTTGCAAGCATATGAAATAGCAAACTACCAATTAAATTAAGCATCACATTTACATATCTTAATACCACAATGGAATATAGATATAGATCACACAAAGACCACTCATCCATAAGTATTCTACTATTCTGTACAGATTTATCACAGCATGTCTAACAGAACACTAAAGTCATACCATCTCATATCATGTACGGTATTAGGAAATCATACATTAAATCCAAAAACTAGGCGTCTGAAAAGTTCAACAATACAGTCCTATCTACCGAACAATTGAATATCTTGTATCAGACAATCTATTTATAAGTTCAAATTAGACAATCTTGAAGTGGTCGCTCTTTTTTACATTGTTGATAAAATATGAACAATTAAAACTTAATTTGAGCCTATGTTTATGTTTAAGTTCAAATACAAACCGTCTTTTTAGATAATTTGTGCAAACCCTAATGACCTAATCTTGTCAATACTCAATGTACTGCAATCTTCAGTGCACATGTATGCATATCTCTCTCCCCAAAACCAACCACCACCACAACAATTGAACAACCACCAACTATGAATTCCACCCTTTGTGTGGTTCGGCAGGCAAATCAAGATGTACGCAATCTTATCCCTTATTTCGTGAAGGCTAGTAAGGCACCAGATAACCATGAAATCGATATTTTTATCAGTAATTCACTAAAGCTCCACCTGACATCAGATAACAACAAGAACAACAAACACCCAATAATCCAAACATTGGTTCATGAAATCAAATTTCACTTCTTTAGTCCCCTGTCAAACTCCATGACATCCAACAACCCAAACAACACCCTCCACTAGTCTAACAGAAAACACATAGCAAATGGCCAAAAACATAAGCAAAAAGTCTTGTATGACACCGTCTAATTTTAACTTAAAGTGTTCACTGTTTGGCTTAAAGGCATCACTTATACAGTAGTTATACCACAGTGCTAATAAAAAGTGACTACTTCGACCCAATTCGTGACCATGTCTAATTTCAAGCACAAGGGCAACTTCACAATAACAACATAACAAATTCTACAAACAAGAACAAACAAACAAACAAAATGATCAATATTTTTCACAAAACAATCAAATTTGGCCTCATTTTAAAAGGGAATTCAAGTAGACCTGCAAAGGAAGGGCATCAATATCAGCCCTGAGAGCAACAACAGGTGAACCAGACCCAATGAGTGCAACAACACCAGTCTGAGCAAAAGGGTACTCATAGGAGACACCAAGCTTGTCAAGCTCAGACCTGATAAGAGCACTGGTGTTGTGCTCTTGAAACCTGAGTTCAGGGTACTCATGGATTCTTCTCCTTACTGACACCAACCATTCTTTCTCATTTCTTGCTTCCTCTAGTAACTGCTTTGCATAGCCTTGCTCCAATTTTATAGTACTAGAAATGGCAGAAATGGTTGAAACCCAAGTGATCAAGATGATCATCCATGTGTTCAAAAGTGACATGACATAAGCTTAAGACTATACTTGTGTGTCAGTTGAAGTTAGCAAAGTTGGACTTTTCTTTGAGTTTATTTTGAGTTGGTTGGTGTACTTATAAACGTCCAAGTACAACAATATAGGACTAGTAACTTTAGTTCTAGTGTCTTTTTCTAAGCTTTCAGATTGATCTGAATCACAATGATTACTAGTACTCCCTCCCATTCACTATAAGCTTCCCACTTTGTTTTGGACCAAACTTTAAGGATAAATACTAAACAATGTAAAAGTGGCAAGTGGGGGTTACTATTTCAAGGACTAAATGGGCAGAAAAAATAATGTGTTTACAGGAGAGAGAAATGTCACCTTTTGGTAATGTTTCCCACCAAACCTCACGTGGGAAAGATTACCAAAAAGTTTGAAAAATTTGAGAGTTGCGCCAAACCAAAAATTTCAGTTACTTTGAATTTCCCTCCAAACATTTCACTGTCTTTAAACTGTGATAACTTTACATAACCTTACATTCCTCTGCCATTTCAATACAAAGCCAAAAAAATGGCAGTTCTCAACAAAAGCCAAAATTTGGCAGTGTCTTAACCAAACAAAAGACCAAAATAAACATAACTACTGGTACTGTCTTTCTATAGTCTTTAAACTGTCCAAATACAGACCAAAATACAGAGTCCATGAGGACCAAAAACTTGACAAATGCAGAAAGGGATGAGATTGCTATGCTGCTGTTGGAGGCTTCCACTGATGGTCAACCAGCCTATGGCAGCATGTCAACATTGGGAGCCATGTTTGATGTCAGCAGAAGGAGCATTTCAACAATCTGGAAAAGAGCCAAAGAACAGAGGAGATTAGGTGCAAAAATTGATGTTTCTAACAAGAAAAAAGGAAAAAAAGGAAGGCCAACAATACAATTTGATGAAGAAGCAATACTGGCAGTTCCTTTAGCTAAAAGAACAACAATGAAGAGACTAGCTGCAGAAGTAGGTGTTTCAAAGTCAACTTTACAGAGATGGGTACGCAAAGGATTGATTAGAAGTCACAACAACAGATTGAAACCAACATTGCAACCACAAAATAAAACACACAGGTTGAGGTTTTGTCTTAGCAAGTTATTTTATGACAATTTGTTGAGAATGATTAAGTTTAAGTCTATGATGCATGTTATCCACATAGATGAGAAATGGTTCTATTTGACTAGTGATGGTCAGAAATACTACCTGCTGCCTTGTGAAGATGACCCTTATAGGTCTTGTAGGTCAAAAACTTTCATTCCAAAAGTTATGTTTCTTTGTGCAGTAGCTAGACCACTTATAGGGGATGATGGGGAGATCTTATTTGATGGGAAAATTGGCATATGGCCCCTAACAACACAAGTTCCAGCTCAAAGAAGTTCTAGGAATAGACCAGCAGGCACACTTGAGACAAAACCAATACAATCAATTACAAAGGCAGTGATCAAAGACTTTCTCATAAACAAAATACTTCCAGCCATTAAGGAAAAATGGCCAGCAGAAGCATCAAAACACATAGTGATTCAACAGGACAATGCTAAGACACATATACCACCCACAGATCCTGATTGCTATAGCTGCTGCAACATCAGAAGACTGGAATATACAATTGGAGTTTCAACCACCTAATTCACCAGATTTGAATGTTTTAGACTTGGGTTTTTTTAGAGCTATCCAATCATTGCAAGTAGAAAATTCAGCTTATACAATTGATGAGCTAGTTGCAGCTGTGCAAAAAGCATATGCAGATTTACACCCAAACACGTTGAACAATGTTTTCATAACTTGGCAAGCATGCATGTTGGAGATAATGAAAATAAAGGGTCACAACAACTACAAATTGCCACATATGAAAAAAGCTACACTACAAAGACAAGGGCTACTTCCAGATAATTTGACAGCATCTGAGGCAATGGTGAGAGAATGCATTGACTACTTGGTGGAAAAAGGTGAAATTGAAGACATAGAAGAGCTCATTGAAGAGTTGGGCAGTAATGAAGATCAAGAAGAAGAACAAGACAGTTTAGCCACATGAAAGAAAACACATTCCTCAGATTTTATGGCATTGAAGCATAGTAATGCATTTTTTCGGCATGAAAGCATAGTAATGCAATTTTTTGGCATGAAAGCATAGTAATGCAATATTTTTGGCATGAAAGCATATTACATCAATATTTTTGTGAAGTTACATTTTGTTTATCCTTTTGGATAGTCTAGGTTTGACTTTAAACATGATTTGGGAGGTGTATATCATGTTTATGCTTAAACCTACATATTGTTGTAATGTAATGCAATGAAGTTTAATGAAAAATCATTTTCATATTCAAACTTGTATAAATTGTTGGACAGACTTGAAACACCAATTTTAAACAAGACAGTTTAGCCACATGAAAGAAAACACATTCCTCATTTGTTGCAGCAACTATGGCCAACTCTCAGGTACATACAAGTGTGCCTTTCATCATTGAGTGGCAAATGTGCTTTGTTGCCATCCTACCATAAAAGCATTACCATAAGCCATCCAACCATAAAGGGGTTGCTTTTGGCAATACTTTTATGGGGTTGCATCAAAGCACAGGGAAAGGGACACATCACATAACAGAAGGTCATCATACACATCACAACAACACATGATGCATTCACTTTACAACCAAATCATGATCAAACAAAGACAAGACAAGCAAAAACAACACATGATGCATTCACTTTACAACAAAATCATGAGCAAACAAAGACAAGGCAAGCAAAAATAACAACACATGATGTATTCACTTTCATGGAACATACAAAGCCCAAGTGGGAGAACACCCTTAAAAAACAATGATTCATTTGTTAGAATCAAGGGTTTTAAAGGGTATTCTTCCCACGTGGGCTCTAAAAATGTACAGAAAACCTTAATAAACACACTCAACAACCCAAACCATACAAGTTTACCACTTTCTATGTACATAGACAATCAGATTGGCAGCATACCCTAAAAAACATGCATTCCAATAGTGGAATAAATGGTTCATTAGGATATGCTGTCAATCTGAGTTTCAATATGACAAAGAAAACAGAAAAACAAACATACAAAGCCCAAGTGGGAGAACACCATAATAAACACACACAACAACCCAAACCATTCAAGTTTGGTGAAGCATACATGTCATGGATTGCTCAAGCAGCAAACAATTAAAAAATGGTTGCAAAAACTATCATGGAAAGTAAATCTGAGATTCAACATGAAAACCAAACCAAATAAGGGACAAATAAGCATTTAACTCTCAGGTAAACAAGGTGTGCCTTTCATCATCGAGTTAATAGGTTAAAGTGCCTCCTAACAATTCACTAATGGTTGCAACAATTGTGGCTCATAAACCAAAACAATTGGCCTTCCTATTAAGGGAAAAGGGTAGCAAGATTAACCAAATATAAAGACACATCATTAACCAACATCATGACAGTCATGTTTGCCTCAGATTTACTCCTCATAGATAGACATGAACAACCACCATATAAACATAAACCCAAACTGAACAACCAACTCCACATGTAACCAACTAGTCACAAATGAACAAAAAATAATCCAGCAGACTAGTCACATGTAATCAAAACCATTTCAGTCACCAAACATGAACCATAATTCAGCAGACTACTCAACATGTAACCAAATTCAACAAACACTATCCAAGTTCACGAAACAACTTTACATGAACATGAACTAAATAGAAGTAACAATGAACAACACTATCCAAATTAAACCCAAATTCATCACCCAACTTCACATGCAACCAACTAACAAAACAACAACCAAACAAAAGACCAAAAAATCCACAAACAGCAACAAAACAGCAACCACAACAAATACCAACCAAATTATCCCAAGGCAACACCGCCAACTTCACATGAAATAGTTTAATCAACCTCCAACCTCCGACCTATTTTTTCATTTAACATAATGTGTGTCAAAATATAACAAAACTGAATAAAATAAGATGAGAAATAAACCTCCCTTAATTAAGGGGTAACTGTAGTGTCATTGGACACAATATGCCCATCATCTCTCTCACTGCGGCCTTCAAAGCATCACTGTCAGGCGGAAGGACAACCGTTGAAGGACGAGGGGGGACGTACATCGCCTTCGCTTGCTCAAAAGTCAGACCATACGCCATGGGAAACACCATCCGCATAAAGTCATGATGTCCGTCCCATGCTGCTGGACCAATGGGGGGGAATTGGCTCATGCTGACCTCTGGAGCTTGGGTTTCATCAGAATCCAAGGGAAACTGCGGGCCATCTTCAGGAGGTTGCGTTTCATCTTCGAGAACATCGTCAGGAGGGTGGTTAGATCTAGAATCGACCGCTTCATCATCGGAGTTGTAGTAGCAACCAAAGGGGATGTAGGGGGGCATAGTGTCTTGAGAGTTAGGAGCGATAGTAGAACCAGATGAGGAAGACATAAGGTTTTTTGATGTGGAGATGAGAGTGTAGATCTGTGAGGACGGCGAGGAGATGAGAGTGTAGATCTAGGGTTTGTTCACAGGGGTTGGTGAGTGAATGAGAGTAAAGGGTGGGTGATCAGTAAATGGAGTGATCGAATGAATGAGATGAGAGAGAAAAAGTGGGTGAGTGGGTATATATAGGGAGGAAAAAAGGAGGGAGTCATTAGGGTTTGGAATTATGTTAATCTGGGTGGGTTTGGAATAATTTTTGGGTTACATTAGATTAGTAGTCTTATTTGGGCCTGGCAAAGCAAGCAAGTGGCAAGTATTACAATGGCATTTTACGTAAATAAACAACCCAATCAGGATAGCCTTGTCATTTTTTTTTGCCAAAAATGGAATAAAGTAAGTGGGAAGCTTATAGTGACTATGGACTAAAATAGAAAGTGGGAAGCTTATAGTGAATGGGAGGGAGTACTATTTAGCTTAGTTTGTTCAAAGCAACTGATGCATAAATAGTTACATCTACATAGTTTTTCTATTTTTGTGTATATGTCCTAACTCTCACAGTGAGTCAATGACTATTACAGTATGATTTAAATTTTAATGTACCAAAAAAAAAGAGTAAGATTTGAAATTCCAATAGTTTTATGTTCACAAGAGTGTAAAATAGTGATTGTCGACTATTTTAGTTGGTAAAATTGTTACGGAGAAAAAATCATGCTAATAACATGAGTTCGAATCTCGTCTACATCTGCCTTTTTTGTCTCTTTAGATATAAAAAAAAGAGTTTGAGACATATGTAACATGAGTTTGATACAAGGTAATATTAGAAAGACGAAAAATATAATTTTTTTATAATTGGGCTTAAATGTGACTGTGTTTTTTTTAATCAGATTAATTTTCATGGGACAACAATAATTAACTCATTCTCACTCACCCTAATCCTTTAGTGGTTAATAAATTGAACTGTTTTAAAGTTAAAGTTGTTGAGTGTTGACAACATCGGGGTGGTGGCGCAGTTGGCTAGCGCGTAGGTCTCATAGCTTACTTGAGTGATCCTGAGGTCGAGAGTTCGAGCCTCTCTCACCCCAACCTGTTTCCTTTTTCTTTTCTCTTTGGACACTTATTTACAAGACGCAGTTAGCTATTGATTTTTCAGTATCAACTTTCATATCAAGTTCTCTTATTTCGTAGAGGTTTATAAGTTTATTGCAATTCGTAGACTTTAAGAAAGACGATATATGAACGTTAAACATGTTCTTGTAAAGTTAATGCATAACTTGTGATTTGTGTTATGAGAGTGTTGCCTTTGAAAATCATTCTCTTATTGTCACATGATGGCATGGACTCATGGACTGCAAGAACATTATTTGAGAGTGCAAAGTCTGAGAGTACTAGTACAAACAAATGCAAGCATGATTATTAGATTTACACTTGGATTCCTATACACTACTGTTAGACATAAAGAAGACTACTTCAATCCACTTGAAAGTTCTCAAAAGAAAACATAGTCGTTTCTTTTACAGTAGGAAAAAGAAAAAACTGAACATTGCAACTTATGAGACATTATAATCAAGACCTCCTCTTTTTGGCTTGAACTGCTTTGAGATGTACAAAGTTTGAAGAAGAATGCAACTAATCATGATTATGGAGACTGTACGAAGGATCTTAAGCTGGGTTCTTGTGTAACAATGGATCAGAGACGATTTGGGGCTGGAAGTCTGGCTTCACATAACGGGCGAGCATTTCTGCGTAGAGCTCATACCTAGCCGTCATTCTGAATCCCCATTTATCTTTGATTTGCCTACAGAGGTTCAGATCCATGTCTGCAACCATCAAACCATCTCTGTAACGAGAGAGGGATGCAGTGCATGAAGCATCTGGTGCTGAAAAATGGCTGGAACCATAGAAGTGACCAAAATCCTTATGTTGAGGCTTTCCATCTCCTGAGGTGAATGGATTAGGGAAGTTCTCGGTTCCAACACGATTGATTGACCCAACAAAATAATTATTTGCTATTGCAGCATTGCGAGCCTGTCAAATAGTCCAGCAATAAAAATTAGTCACACTCAGGAAATGATGGGAAAATAAATATTGTAGTTTCTCGATGCTAATTATCTTGATGCTAATTATGTTATCTCATTATCAACTCCGGACGCCCAGAAGTTAATATCAACTATAGCAATGTTTCCTTACATTGTTATACCGCTAATCATAAAGAGATACCCTGGAAACACTTGCAGTTTAAAAGAGAGCGCTTTCTGGAAGTAGATAAAGTAGTAACAATGTAGCTCAGAGAAAGAAATACATTTACCTCAATTGGCCACATGGGTTCACTGAGTTCACCGACAGTAGCAGAAGGGTTAAATACAATCTCTGCCCCATTCAAGCCGAATGCCATCCAATTTAGAGGATGATGCCTCCCATAGCAAATGTTGATGGCAATTTTGCCAAATGCTGTCTCAAAGACAGGGTGCCCAGTGTTACCTTCCATATAATATGTGCTTTCGTTGAAGTCCCCCACCCTAGGAATATGGTTCTGTCAAGCAAGCAAAGACATGAATATACAAGTGGTTAGAGACTTAGATATCAGGAGCGTATCACGTCATCAAGCCCATGACAAGAAACTGAATTACCTTTCTATGCTTGCCAATTAAGTTACCATGATTTCCAATTATAACAGCAGTGTTCCATAAAGTCTCGCCATGTACAACATCCCTCTCCAGAATAGGACTTACTATGACCATGTTGTATTTCCTGGCAAGATCCTGCAGAAACTGTGTTGATTCTCCGTCAACAGGCTCTGCAAATTCACACCAATTCTTCTCCCTAGTACAAAATGCAAATGGCATTGTCCACGCTTCCTGCATCACATACAAGACTTACTTATCTATCACTGTATTGACTTGAGAGTCCAATAGTTTTATTCATAAGCTTGCAAAGAATAACTCACTTGCAGGCATAAAATGTTAACTCCTGAAGCACCCGCAGCCTCTATCATGGGTTTAACTTTTTCAAAGATAGCCCTTCTCTGATCTGGAAAAGGTGCTGTGGTGGGGACAGCAATAGAATTCTGAATGAGACCAACTCGTACCATCCGAGGCTCTCTTAAAGATTCCTTCTGAGCATGAAAGCAGTATGCCTGTGAAAGTAGACATGCAGAGAAAAATATCTTACTTCCACCATATACTCAAAGCACATCCAGCCACGATATTGAATAGCAATAATAATGAAAGAGTAGAAATCAGTGAGGCGATATGAGCTGTACCAGGCAAGGAAGAAAAGGCAACATTATGAGATTATCAAATCATAGACGAACTAAGAAATACTCCCTCTGTCTTATACTAAGAGTCCTAATTTGTATATGCACAAACATTTAGTACAAAACCTTCCACTTAAGGCTGATTAACTACATTAAAGGGATGTGACAATAAACTGACATGCATAATATTCCACTACCAAAATCAATAATTCAGGACTGTTAATAATGAATACAGGATGACAGAAGTAGTGAACAGAAACAAGGTAATAGCACCTATCTTAAGGGTTTTTTCCTTGGCATAGCCAATCTGGTGATAGATAGAAAGAGCCTCCCATTAAATATTTAAATTGGTTCAAGAAGCATAAGTTATTGGTAAGCATCCTCAAAGGGAGTGTGTCAGATTGCCTGACCTCCTAGGAAGTAACATTACTGAAACCCATTTCTCCCCTGACCTCCTAGGAAGTAGTTATAGATAAAGAATTGCCTTTGATTTTTACTCGCATAAATTCTCAATTACTTTGACCAGGCTTACCTTCAAGAAAAGGGAACCTAAACTTTACCACATTGCTATGCCATGTAAGCATGATCATCGTGGACTCTCATCAAAATCTACTTTGCAGAAGCTCCTTGAGCAGGCCAAAAGTAACTTCAGGTCTTTAGCCCTTAATACTTACTCTTAGGCAAAAGTTCAGGTGCTTGGACAAAAACAAATGACTCTAGGTTGGACAATAAGATCCTTTAGCAAGCCTCAACCATCCCGCCATTACGTACCACTTACAAAGCCTGACAGCCTAACAACTCTCCCAGATTTCCACGCTGAACAGGTTTCAGCGTGTTTCTTTCCCATTTTTCATAAACGCCAAAAGGCGAGAACGAAGAATATAAAGCTATTAAGTTTACAGTGAAGGCGTTAAAATCCAGATGTATAAGAAACCAAACCTGGAGATCAAAATCATGGTCAGATGCGAGACTGGCAGCCCCTGCTGGAAGGGTTATAGAATCTAGTGGTCTTCCACAATTCATTCCTAGAAGCAACCTGCTGACTTCCTGTCAAAGCACCCGTTTTCACCATCAAAAACATATTAGAAATTACAGTTCTCTAATGCATCAAGTATCAAGCATAGGTTTCCAAACATGCATGATTACCCAAGTTATTTATATTCAAAGGCATACAACCTTTAGGGATAATCGCTCTCATATACTCCGTAATTAAAACCTAGGATTCATAGATTTCCAGAATAACAGTTGAGCATCTTTCACGCAAAAGCAACATAACCAAACTACATGCTTTGCAATCCACTAAATTTAAATGTCAAACTTATCCACGAAGTCAAATTATAGCCCTTTGACGTTTGGGCTCAAGAAATTCAATGATATGATATCTCATCAGACAAATTCACTACACTTATTCTCTACCATGTAACACCACAGCTGCCTTAATGACTGATAATAATCAACTAACTTCAAAGACTCAAGACATCTACATCCACATCCACTAAACACCAATAGAGCTACTTTCCAGGCTCGCCTAGGTATAGTGTGTGAAGCAGATGAGTTGAACTTCTAGTTTGCACAAGAACTGAGAAAAGACTTAGATAACTTAACATACATTTGTTTTTTACATCGATCACGAGCGGGGTCCCATATGCTCCCCATGAATAGAACCTCGATATCCCAAGTGAAAGGTAAGAAGGGAGCCACTGCTTTCTACCTTAATTAACATACGATTTCCACACATCCCACTCCCCCCAAAACCTTTTCAATAGCCAAAATACACCAATTTACAACCTAGAGTAGCAAGTTTCCTCCTTCGAGAACTTCTTATACAAAGCTAGTACGCCACATACGTTGTACCATGTCGCATGATCAATCGAGGCCTCTCAGGAGACTCTCGCCTGGTGCAAGGGACTGGGGAGTTCAGATGTACACAACCTTATACCTCGTAATTACAATTTAAAAGTAGTTTACTATCTATAGGAAGAAAAAAAAACACAATTTGATGAAAAGAAAGTACAATACAATTCAGCAAGACATATAATTCAATCCATTGTAATCCAACAGTAACTCTTTCAACTTTGTTCCAAAATGGATGAAAAGATATTTATCCAGGATCATTGATCACAACTAACATCACCCCCAAATTAACCCCCAGTTTACAATTTACAAACCAACAACAATTGTCCGAAAAGTCTATGACATCGTCTAATTTTAAGTTAATACTAAAGCTAAATCATCTCAAAATGGTTACTTTTTGAACTTAAGTGGTCATTTTTTTACACTAATGATAACAATTATCACTATAGCTCAATTTGTTACTATGCCTAATTTTAAGTTAACATTAGATTAGACAGCTTTTCTTACATTGGAGCAGCTATGCCGCAGGAAAGGGGAATATGAGGATTCAAATTTGCGACAACCAGGTTGGACCCCAACCATTGCGCCAACCTTGCTCCTCTCTTTTTTGATAAATTGTGATCAAATGCATACATACACATCATGAACCATAGATAACTATACATTCATAACAAAAAGCAGCCTCAAAAACAAAAAAAAAAAATCATGCTAATCAGTGATCATCAGTGCCTCAGCTTAACAGAAAAGAATATAAATCAGAACCCATGATCCAAAAAGCGCAAAATTTAGAAAGAAAGAGACTTTAGAAAGAAATGAGACCTGAAAAACATCAGGGGAAAGTGAAGCTTGAAGAAGATGGTGAAGTGAATCAAACCCACAAATTGAACCATTGGATTTTGTTGGGTTTTCTTGTTTGTCCTTTATTTCTCCATTAACACTTGAATCATTTTTCTCTGCCATTTTATCTATCTTGTTGTTTTTCTCTGTTAATGGGTGATGAAAACTTTAGGAGAGTCGTATGAGCTAATGAACTGTATCCTCCTTTTCTTTATGCTTACTTTAATGAATCTTTTTGTTTTATCTGAGGGAAGTTGAATGATTGGGATTAGTATAAAGTAATGTTGCCTCATGTAACCGGGTTGCCAATCATGATGTATTAATTAGATGAGGAATAATTCGACGAGGAGTAAGATTGATCCAATAGTTTGGAGTTTAATATGTCTATTATTCGTATTTCCCATCCATAGTATTAGCGATTCCAATAAATTTAATTAGTTTTTTTTAACAGGGTGTAAAAAGATGTCGATAATGTTTTCATAGGAGGACGATAGTAATCAAGTCATCTCGATAGTTCGAGGTGAGTCATTTCGGCCTTGTTGACTGTCAGTATATTTTATGACAATTTCGTCAAAATTTAGTCTAATCAACTTCGGGTCGGTTTAGAACAGGTCGATATGGTTAGTAAAAGATCATTGTATTTTGGTTGTTGGGTCAAATCGGGATAGGACCAATCTGGGTCGAATCCGTTTTGCCACATGGATGCATAAGAAAGGTTCCATTTAAGTATACCAAATATATGATCCTGAATGAATAGAACTTTTTAATAGAATTATTTGATGTGAAGTTAACATGATGAAGATCTGCATCAACGGTTAAAAGAGCATCCTGTGGCGAAAATGCGCAATAAGGCCATAATGATGGCTAACTACAAAAACCCAAAAAATTGTCCAACAATAAAGTAGCTTATTATGTGCTTCACACTTTCGGATTGCATCACTTTATCAATAAAATGCAGCCTATGTAAGACTACCTGTTGAAACAGTAGCTGATCATCAAAATCCCATGTTTCAGAAGACCTTCAGTAACTCAACCACCATGACAAAATACTGCTACATGATCTATACGCAATTACGCAGCTAGGACTGAAACGCAGATACAGAGAGGACAACGATCAAACCATCTCTTAATCTTGAGGGCATCGAAATCGCTAGACTAGATGACTTTGAAAATACAAGCAGGCTGCGACAGGGCATATCACTTTTGTTTCTTCCGCACTTTCTTTGGTTTTGAAGACTGCCGTTTCACTTCAGGTGGTCTCGCGGCCAGCTCAGCTTCAGCGGCATCAGGTGTGCACAGCAGAAACTTTTTGTTTGAACCAACCTGCTGGCAAATCTGCCTCAACATCTTCTTTCCTCTCATCCATTTCAGCATAAGCTTCATGTGTGTTTTGCTGTTTAATCCAACGACACGAGCTTCCTACAGCAACAAAGTTCACCATTAGAAACATAAAGGTATCGGAAAATTATAACTTTAAACAGGTTTGGCCTCCTAGAGATTTATCTTTCCGGAAGGCAATTACAGAAAATGGTGAGATACGTCTCAGACAGAGTGGAAAATCGAGAGAAGAAACCACAAAAGATCACATCATGAGAAGGGATAAAGTAGGCTATCTAACTAAAGGGAAACAGAAGGAAAATATCAATGAGCAGAGCCAATGAAACAGTCAGATTAATGATCTTCTTGCAAAGATAACCAGCCTATAATCACTGCCTCTTCAGGTGTATGGAGTTAATATGCACAACAATTTCTTCAGCAATCTTTAATAAAAAGAAATTCATTGCCAAAAACAAAAAGACAAAGTGATGGACTACTAACAAAACAGCCTCCAATCATAGGATCCTCCAGTCTTACAACCGCAATAGCAATGGGCCCATTTTGAGATCCAACAAACCCTCTAGCAATTAGTAAATTAACTCAAGGGTTTCATTCGTGAGTAGAATCATCAAAAACTGACTTCTTGATTGAAATTCGTGGTACTAGCGGACATTTATAATTGGCAAAATGGTATGCACTGGTCGACGACAGCTGACCCACTTCTGGTACTTGCTGAGTGAAAACTAAGAATTTGCAGTTAATCCTCTTTGCAATTGTGTTGTCCAGGCTTACATGTAATAAGTAATTAGTTATTGAGGGTAAAATCAATCTTGTAACAGCTCATAGTGACAACTGACAAGTTCAAGGGAGTCCCAGTGGGCCCCCAGCAATGAACTTCATAGGATAGGCTCTAAACAAGATGATCCAGTAGATAATAGGAGTTAAAAATTATACAGAGATTAGCCTCTAGAACTGCCAAGGGTCCAGGGCGCAGAGATCTACAAGTGAATTCTTCATCTGTTACGAAACTTGTAATATAAATAGACATATTGAGAGAACCAAAAGACCCTAAATCTTGGAATTTCGATAAGAGCTCCGCTTATAGAGAGGCAGCCATCCAACAAATTGCCAGAACGATATTGGAACCAAATGATGGACTCTGCACATTCAGCCCACATCTAGTCGAGCTATAAGAACAATTAATCACACTATCACAGTGGATGAGGTAAAGGAACACAGCAAAATACTTAAAAGGGACGTTTCAGTTGGTAGCCTGAGGTATTACATTTTCCGACATGTACCCAAAATTGGAACCAAAATCCAAGTTGCACCTTTGTGTTCATTAATCTGTATAAAACATGGCTCAACTATGAAGAGTTCTAAAGCTATTCAACACAAATTACTTAACGGTTCACAGATAAAAATGTCCTTCCCCCCCCCCCTTATCTTCTCTATCTAGACCTCGACTGTCCCACTTACCTCCAACTCTGGCATCAGTTCCCTAAAACACCGCCGTATATTTCCAAACCCAGATCCACCACGCCCATCATCTCCTTCAGCAGAACTGCGCGCTAAAATAATACAACCGAACTCGTCACTGAATGGGTAGACTAACACTTTTCGGCTTAGCTGTTTTTTAATCTTTAAATTGATGGCACCACGGTGGAATTTTCTAGGAGCATAGAAAAAAGTATAGATTAGAGGACATGCAATACAATTGATGGAAATTTAAATCAAAGAGACGTGTGATGGTGATGGTCGGGTTGGTAACAGTGTGCAGGCTTGGTCCAGGTTGGCTTTAGTGACAGAGAAGACCGAAAACAGTGGTGACGGTTATAAGGACTGCCAGTCTGCCACAGGTGAAGTTGGGTGGTGCTGGGCAATGATAATTATGGAGGTGGGCAGGGGGTATGAGATGGTAAGACCTGATTTTGTAATGGGTCTGTTGATAAGTGACACTTAACAAAGATTAGGACAATGTCTGTATAATAATAAGTCTTCCCAAGTCATAAACTCAACGTGTCCTTAATGTCATTATATTAGGCTACGGCAAAAATAATTAGTTAACACAAGGGTACAATTTGAACTTGGATTCCAATTTTAGTCACACTGGCAGAACCTCACGGGTACCAACTGCAGTTTCACGTAATTAAATTTCAAGGTATATGGTAATCCCCCGAGATTAAGGAACTTGATAGCACATAATTAAGGGCGTTTGTATGCTAGAAAGTTAGGATGAACGTTGGCATATCATGTTGATTTAAAAAAGTTGGAAAAAAAAAAAAGAAGTTGGACAACCTCAAAATACAAATATTTGGGAAGGGTAGGTATTCTAGAGAGTGAACTTAAATTCCAAAAAGCTTTTTGCCTAAAATTCCATTTGGGATGCCACACCATGTTAGGATAGGAGAGAAAATTAAGCTTCCACATCATTGTCCTCTATTTGTGTCGGTCTCTATCCAAAGAATCCAAGACAAAAGAGAATGAAGAATTAAAAAACTAAACTCCGTATTATTCTACAAGATTCACTGAAAAGTAGTAGCTCAATATTAGGTTCAGATGCAGGGAAGCAAGAACGCAAAGCAAAAAAATTCATCCAAACATGCTTCAGGTAACATCAATTTTCTTAAATAGTCTGCCACAATGCTACACAGCACCACAGAAGAGACAGCCCTCAATCTGAGTCCTAAGCTGAAGGGGATGGCAGCATGACATTCTTCTGTATATATGAATCCAAATAGAATTTCACCAATGACAAAATATGCAAGAGTTTTTTTATTATAGACAAGAATGTGATCGTTAATCTCACAGATGTTTTTCCTAGATCATCAGCAACCCATATCTAGCAAATTTCATACTCGGTGTAATACCATTTAGGTACTATCACGCCCTTGTCAAAAAAAAAAAAAAAAAAAACTCTTTTACAAGAATCTCCCACATCATAAAATTATGAATTCAATTGTACAATTGCAGATAGACACTTCTCCAAAAGTAACCAACCTGGGTGCACCACACATACTAAACTGTCCAGTATCACAAAAGTGCACTTGCAGCTAGTTTTGGTGGAGGGATCAATAATCCGTCGGATAGCTAATGGGTAGAGGTGGGGAAAGGGAGGGGAAGAATTTATTTTCCCTCCTCCATGACCTAATCAATTCCCTCGAAAATTTGAGAGATTGGGAAGGAAATCTCTCTCCTTTGTCTTTCAAGTATCCACCTTTCTCTGAATTCTCTCGCCTTTTCCTCTTCTCTCCATTTCAAAATGGCAGACTTTTCTCTTTCTTTCCCTCCCCTCACCTTCAATCCCCTTTCCTCCCTCCATTTCTTATCCAAACACATTGTTAGGGGAGCTCAGGAGTATAAGAAACAGAGCAAATGTTAACCTACTTCCTTCCACACTCATAACCAACCCTTATCTCGAGAGCACAAACAGTTCAATCATCAATGACCTATTGCCAGCCTAAGCGAACAAACGGTACCTATCAATTGGAGTGCATTTCACATTGTATTCTAGTATTTATTGGCATGTGAATAGATCAATCAAACACATAAAAAATCAACTCTTCTGATAGATATTCAATCCACAACGAACTCCACCTCAACTCACACTATCATTACAACACCGACAAATACTTTACCTTCTATACCAATCAAAAACCATCTTGACAAACAATAACACTACCTTTCAATTGGAGTGCATTTCACTGGTGTAATTGTATTGAAGTATATATTGACATGTCAATAAAACAATCAAACACATAAAAATCAATTCTTCGGAGAAAGATTCTATCCAGAGCGACCTCCAGCTCGATTTACACTATCATTACAGCACCACCAAATACTCCACCATCTACAACAATCAAAAACAATCTGGACAATCGCTCAATCAAGTTGCACCCAACATCTGATGCACACTAATAATCGATAAATTATTTCCCTCTCAAGCATAACTAATCCAAAACAAAATATAATCAACATAAGCAACAACCGCTACCTAATCAACTCAATCAACTACACTATCCAATAATGGGTTTTTTTATGGTCTCATGGGAGCGCACAAAGTCACAACACATTTCGCGATCACAATGTGGCCATGGGCACCACTATGCCAAACCCCAATTCTACACTATCCAAATAATGTGCACACCACTACCCCATTACCTCAACACAAATTCTTAGAAAACACCGTCTACTCTCTATAATAAAAGTAGACGAGCTCCTCGAAAACTAAATTAACCTAAGTCCCAGCAAGCCCAAGTCAAATCACCTATATGTATACGTATCCCTTTGTTAGGCTAGCATGGCTCTACTTTTACAATAAATAAGAAACGGTCACTACCAAGACTTTATGTTACCCAAAGCCACCTAACAAGGGTCCTACTACCCCAACTACCTTATTAACTCAATTAACTGCACCATCCAATAATGGAATTTTTCTTATGGTCTCATGGGAGCGTACAAAGTCGCAAGTAAGTGTCAAACCCCACATTTCCCAGTTAGATAGTGGAAATGGCTCCCACTGTGCCAAACATAGTACCATAACCCCAATGCCACTATCAACACAAATTCTTAGAAAATATCGTTTGCTTAGCTAAGCCCATGTCACCTCACAAATATATAAATATTCCCTTTGTCGGCATGACCGTCTACTTTTATGATTAAAAAAACACAAATTCTTGGAAGAGACCGTCTACTATTATTATAAAAGTTATAAAAGTAGACGAGCTCCCTACAAACTAAACTTTTATTACAAAAGTATTATAAAAGTAGACGACCTTCCTACAAGCTATCCTTTTATTATAAAAGTAGACGAGCTCCCTACAAGCTAAACTTTCATTATAAAAGTATTATAAAAGTATACGAGCTCCCTACAGGCTAAACTTTTATTATAAAAGAAGACGAGCTCTCTACGAGCTAAATTAGTTGAAGCTCCCTGAAAGCCCAAGCTAAATCATAAATCAGAGTTATATTATCTTTGTTAGGCCAGCATGGGCTCCGTCTACTTTTACGACAACTCATTAACAACAAAAAAAAAAAAAAGTAAAACCTGGAAGGAGGTCCAGGCAGCCCCATAAGTGAGGGGCCCACGCTGGTGAATAACTTGGTAAAGGTCTTGTGCAATGGAGGTGGCAACAGGGTAGGGCACTTTAGGGTTGATCTTCCTCAGATTTTCTGCTCTTTTTTTGGACATGTGTCTCACCCATGTTCTTGCCACCCCTCCTCCTCCTGCTTCTCCTCCTCCTAGTGCAACATTGCCAATGTTGGTCCAAAGCCTCCTCAACATTTTTGTACAAAAATGTTATTCTTTGAAATGGTTGGGTTTATGTTTCAAGTGGGTTTATGTTCATGGGGTTTAGTGATCAGAGTGATGAGTAGGACAGTCTTACAGTATGGTATACTGGTCTTTTCTTGAAATGAGATTTAGGGTTCTAGTGCTTTTTGTTATTTTTTTATTTTTAGTGTTCCAAAAACCTCTTTTCTGTTTTTTTTTTTTTTTTAACGTGTAAATCCGCAAACGCTATTTTTGGTGCGCTCTGGATAAATCTGCGGAAAATGTGCAATAGCATGCAAACCAGACACACCATATAAGTCGCACTGTTACCACGCTCTAACTTAAAAGGCATATGTCCTAAGCATAAAAATTCTGCTTCTTCTTGTAAGAGGTAGAAAATATAGGAAAATATCGACTTGAGCTTAATCAAGGACTATTACGTATGTTTTATGTTTGTTTAGTATAGGTTAGTGTAATGGTTAGAAACTCTAAAAAGGTTTGAGATTCTAATTCGGATTTTTGGACTCCAAACCCTTGAGTCCAAATCCAATCATATATTATATGGAATCAACTTTTTCAATATGAATCCAATCTAAATTCCAAAAAGTCAATCCAAATAGCTAATTCAGATTGGATTGGTCTATATTTCAGATTTAGTCCAAATAACTTTCACCCCTACCAAGAAGCACCTGCCGAGTTGGTTGAGAAAGCGACATTGCTCAAGTCAAAGAGTCAATACCAATACATTATCGCTTGCATTTCTGTCAATGATGCCTTCGTGCTGAAGGCGTGGAAGGAGGACTTGAAGGAAGATGTGCTGCTGGTGAGGGATGACAACGGGAAGTTTAAGCGGGCAATTGGCGTTGAGCTAGACTTAAGTGACAAGCATGTTGGAGTCTTGGGCTGAGGCTTATGTCGAGGAGGTACGCTATGTTGTTGAGGTTGTTATATGAGGAAGATGAGTTGATGAGGGATGGTGGAGAATGGATGGAAGAGTGAGGGTTCCAAATGATGGAGGAAGAACAAAATATTTTTGGGAAAATAGGTAAATGAGGGCCAAAATGAGAATTTCATAACAATTTTCCTTTTTTCTGAATTGTTTCGGATCATAATTATAACAAGTGACAAATGGTCGAATTATACGCGTTTGAGTGGCGAGATGGGATTAGTAATTGAAAACCGCTCAAAGGTGGGATTATTCTTGTTAAATTTTCCTAATAGAAATAGACGGTCTTTTCTAATAATTTGTGTAACCGAACTGACCCATCCAATTGCCAGCTCCATTAATACGCGCTACCTGAATTCCGCGCACCGAAATCAACTGACGTGATAACCAAAACAAAATTATTTAAAAAGACCTTCAACTTTTATAAAAGTACACCAACTCCATTCAAGCTAAAAATTTTAAAGTTCCCTAAAAGCTTAAATTAAGTTATATATTTATATCTCTTTATTTGGCCAACATGAAGTAAACTGTCTCTCCCAAGACTAGCCGTAACCAAAATAACCCGATATAGGGCCTGATCTTTTCAACTTATATTTACTATCTTATCTTTTCTTATTTTCCCATATTGTTTTTGAATTTTTTTTATTTTAACTTATTTTCTTAAACTTTACTTATATTTACTTTTTTTTTCTGATTTATGTTGTCTTGATAGCTCAACTTTACTTATTTTTACATTTTTTTCTAAAACTTTACTTATTTTCTCTAAACTTTTCTTATTTTTTTCTAAACTTATCTTATTTTTTCTAAAAGAAAGAAGAAATAAGTTGAAGAAAACAGGCGCATAAAATGTTTCTAGTACTCGACCCATAACCGAACTGACAGGAAGTGATTTTTACACTACCACTAACCTCTCCCATATAAAAGCACATATTTTTGTGCAATATTTTATCCCTTTCACATGTGTAGTGTAAAAATTAACAAGAGGAGTGTAAAAATCATTTCCCCGAATTGACCTATCCGATTACGAGCTCCACCCGTACTCTAATTCAGCCAATCCCAAATCAACCGACCTGAAACGAACCCCACACGCCCGATTACCAGTCAGCACGCGACTCACGAGTGACACAACAAACTCAAACGCAACTAACAACTAACAATTGAAAGAACAGAACAGCAGGTAGACAAAACAACAACTCAACAAAAGCAACGAATAAGTAACAACTAACTAACCCCCCACGCACTCAACGAACTAATTAATAACAAAATATGGCAAAAAATAAAGGAGAAATCTCCCAACTTGACTCCGACCCATCCAACGGCTCACAACGACGATCAACCCCAACCCCCCCATCCAACGGTGACGCGCCACTCAGGCGTAAAAACGACCCTTTCTTAATCGTCTGTAGATGTTTCAGCGTCATTACCGCCTTATCCGCCGCCCTTTGCATTGCGGTCAACGTTTACTCCGCTGTCCGGTCCTTCCAGAACGGGGCTGATGTCCGTTATTTACGACAATACTTTTATAAGACGGTCTTATGATAGGACATGACATTAATCACTTCGTATCGTAGGACTGTCTTATTTGTTGCTAATTTAGTCGCAATTCTTATTTATAAGACGGTCTTATGATAGGACATGACATTAATCACTTACAGTACTGTCGTGTCGTAGGACTGTCTTATTTATTGCTAATTTAGTCGCAATTCTTATTTATAAGACAGTCGTATGATAGGACATGACAGTAGTCATTGAGGTCTAAACTACTAACAATATTTTAATAGCTCACCTTAAATGATTAATTATATTCTTGACTTGTCGTATCGTAGGACCGTCTTATTTACACGTAATTTTAGTTGCAATTCATATGAATGATTGTTGTTTTGTTCTTTGTTTGATTGTAGGTGTTTGACGGGATATTTAGGTGTTATGCCGTGGCGATTGCGGTGTTTGTGGTCGTGGCGGAGACTGAGTGGAGTTTTGTTACCAAATTTTGGAAGGTAGTAATGTTTTATGTGTGGTGAATTTGATTGTTTAATTGTTGTAGCACTTTGGTTAAGGTGAAAATGTTCTATATGTGATGAATTTGATTGTATAACTGTAGCGCTTAGTGTAAGGTAACAATGTTCTATTTGTGATGAATTTGACTGTATGATTGTAGCACTTAGTTTAGTTTACTTTTGTATGATGTTAATTTTGCATATATGTGTGTTTAGGAAATGTAATGTAGTAGGACATTTTTGTTTAGAACTGTGACGGAAATCGATTTGAGCGAGGCAATTGTAATGGAACTGGACTAGTTAGTTTTGCGAATTCTAACTCGGCAATCAGTGTTTTCGAGCTTAAGTCGAGTAAAAATTAGCTAGGGTTTTGAAGTTTAATTTACAACTGAGAGCTGTAGCCTGTAGGTAGAAAGATGAGAGAGAACAAGATAGGTTGTTGTTTCTAAATATGCACGATAATCGTCTTTATGTCACAAGTGAAGGTAGAGCATTATGCCAATACTTAACCGTGATTAAAAGACGAGAAATCTGAAAATGATAAGAGGCTGACTTTTCTCTAATAGCCATATATTTGAGATGTATAAACATTGTAGGGCAGGTTTATCCACTTAGTAGGGAAGGTGCGAGGAGTGTTGTGATTAGAAGTACTTAGATTGAGACAAAAGAAGCGTGATCTTACAACTGGGATGGAGGATGTAGATGCTGAAGGCGAAGGATATTTTCTTAATAGTTTTCTGTTTTAGCCTTCATTGGTGAAGACTGAAGAGTGATGTAAAATTTTGACGAAGCTGAACGTAGATAGTCATAGTACTGCAGTAGCAAGCACTTACTAGAAAAGCGACTGAGGTGTTTTGTGTTAAAAAGAGCGCATTTATTGGTTGGTTAAGAGATAGTTTATATCTGATGGTCGTTAAGACTTAAGAGTCAAAACAGTTTCTGAAGTTCTGTTAAGAGTTAGAGTCCATAGTGGGCTTGTAGGGGTTTTGCAAAGCTAGAAAGAGTATACTGAGCTATTATCGACTCTTCTTTTTCCATTCTTATTGAATTCTTGGTGATACATGCAATTGGATTTTGAAATCGAGCTTATTGACTGGGAATATGTACTAGCCATGCTAGTTACATTGTATTAGTGTGTACAAAAGGGATTTGAGCTAGGCTGCTGGATGATGAGACAATGAGAGAAGTGTATTTTGTCTTGTACATCTTCATGCATTCTTGTGAATTCTAATGTACACTGATTTATTTTTAGACAGCATGATTTCAACCGTATGAGGTAATACAACCAGGGCCTCCTGAGTCCTGAATCATAAGTTCAGATGATGGTGGTATATCACTTATCAGACCGGGAAAGATCACAGAAGAGTTTTTTTTTTTTTTTTGATAACTAGAATGAGTGAGTTTTGATGTCAAAGCATTGGTTTCCAGGGTGAGATACTTATAAATCACCAAACCACAGAGGTATATTAGCTATTATGTGATACCAACAAGTGTGAGATACATCAATTGATTATTGTGCTACTGTCAAACCACAGTATGATTAATAAATTATTCACGGAGTTATGTTAAGTATATAGGTCCTCAATGCGATAATAATGGTGTATACTTCAAATTGCCAGAGCATGATCCAAAAATAGCATTTTTTTTATTTGCTCCACTGCTCCAATAAAGTAAACACAAAATCTCTTAAGACTTTGTAGGCTTAAGTTCTCTTTCTTTTTCTATATTGCATCAAGTTTTTTACTTACCAATTACCATCTTCTTAAACTTTCGAGCTCTGTACCTTAATTATGTATAGAGATTTGCTGCAGCATTTGGTCATTCATTCATGTTTTACTTGATCTGCTTTTATATAGTGGGCAGTTGTTTCTGCAAAATTCTTCCCTCCTTCAAACTCATTGCTAAAATGGCTGTCTGAGTTTCCTTTATTCATCAATTTCTTTTCTTGTCATGCTTTCTTTTGTTTTCACCCATTGATTGTGTACATTGGTTTATGGTGTTTATCAATTCACTACAGGTATTAGAATACTGGGCTGGCAGAGGCATGCTGCAGATATTGTATGTATACTAAACCCTACCTTTGATCATTTATAACTTATCAAAAGTGACTTTTTGTTAATGTTTTTTTTATGGCAATCTTTCTTTTTTTTTTTTTCCCAATATGGAGTCTGCTTCTATCCAAGTTTTTTATTTCTTTTTCTTGATATAGGGTAAAAATTGTTAGTCAGCATCAAAGATTATTGTCTGGAAGACTTGTAACAATAAGCTTACAGCAAATTTAGCTACTATTGATGAATAGCTGAATTATTAGGTCCCAGTAGAAGCCACCTTGTGATCCCTGATAGCTTGTTCAGAAGGCTCCAGATTAGGGAGACTATTATAAGCTCGAGGAAAAAGAAATGTTTAAACTATCAAATTTAAATCCTGAAAGAGCTGGATTTATGGATTGAAATTGAGCAGAGAATTGAGCAACTATAGTAACTTGGCTGCCTTCGATTGAAATTTGGATAAAGCTGGAATATCGTGAAGAACCATCCACTGTTATGAAGAAAGATTGTCAATCAGATAGGTAGGAGAAATGGTAACATATGTAAAAAAAATACCCATCATAATCATTACCAATTTCTTCATGAAAAGGATGACAGGATTCAATGTGTTGCAGTTGCTCTGTTTTGATTGCTTTAGAGTTCTTTTACGTAGCTGCTTTTGATCCTAGCTCCAAGAGACATATTTTGACTGCAGTTTCTCTGATTTACAAAAACAAGTACAGCAAGCAATTTACCTGTAACTTGTATATTGATTTCACAATAAAAGAAGAAGTCATGTAGAAAGATCAAATGCCGGTAGTAGACCACCTCTATAAACTGCAGTCCACTTGATCGCATAGCTACATTATCATGGACCACTACCATGAATAGTGTTATTTTATGCAGATGTTATCAAACCCAAACATGAACTGACAGTCATAATTGCTTTGTCCAGTGTTGCTGTTATGACTAGGGCATTTCCTGACTACTCTGGACAGCGGAAGGACCTGGTTCTACTTCAGAACATAGCTAGCTATCTGCTACTTTCATGTGGTGTTGTGTATCTTGTATCGGTGAGAGCAAATCATGTTTTCCCTGAATATATTGTGTACTATTTTGTCGTTAAAATGTTTATTTAAATAATTTCATGTTGTATGCTATTATCAATGTACTGTCTGGATATATAGTCTTCGTTATCCAAAGACATCAATCTTTATGGCCGTGATTTCTGCTGACAACATGGCTCATCATCAATATAAGCTTTTTGCAATATATTATGATAAGTACAACCCTGCATTATCATAGTTCCTCATATTGCTTTTAATCAACATATCAGGGTATCCTGTGCATTGGTTTCCTCAAGCGTTCCCTCGAACAGAAAGAAACTACAAGGGATCAAGCGGTTAAGGATATAGAGGTAATGTGTTGTTTCCAACTTTCCATAAACTTCCTCAAGGTTTTGCTTTTGGTACGGTATCTATATAATTCCAGGTTTTTATGCCAAGGAATCTCTTTATTCGCGTGATTCCTCTTTTAATGACATTAGTTATAGAGTAATGTTAGTCTACAGTCTACACTTAAGTCATAGGATCTATACTGTGTTAATTAGGTTAGAGATATAGATTAATAACCACTGCTCTGGTTGCACCGTGGATTTCCTTTTTTTTAACGAATAATATGTTCTTCTGCGGGTCTTTCCTATGAACATTTTAAGATGGTAATATAGGCTTATGTAGAAATATTGTCCTAGTCTGATATTGATGGAGTTGGAAGATGGGTGTGTTTTGTCTCTTTTTGTCATTTGGATGGTTATGCAGGCTTCTATCCTGAGAAGTATGCTCGTGTTTCATATTAGGTCATCCAGGAACAGGAAGGTCACACTTCTTTGTTACAGTCTGCACATTACTTCCAATGCTCGACCCTTTGTGAACACCACAACGAATTCTGCCTTTCTTAAATGCGGTAGAGACCTTCTGGCGTGGGGTTGGGGGGGGGGGGAGAAATAGCTGGATGAGTGCATATATTAGATAGAAATAATTAGATGACACCTTGAGTCTAGTTAGGAAACATGAGAACAATTGATAAGAGGACCTTCATATTCAAAATGACAGTGTGTTCATCGTACATATTACTCTGGTTGATTTGGGGGATGGATGATATGAAAGCTGGTAGCATCTGAGCAAGGGAGTTTATGCAAACTCTCAGTCTGTTCTTGCACTTCAATTTGCAGCATATATGAACTAGTTCCCAGTATCCCCTTCCTGCATAATAAGATATCCTTGTGTTGTGTTTATGTGGACCCTTTTGTGGGTTTGCCGTGTGGATCATTGTTAACATGATCACCATGAATGAGTTCCTGAATGTCTTGTGTGTTGTACTCTAATTCTCTATCAGATTGCTTTAGACACTAAGTTTTCTATAATTGTTGCTGTAAAGATGCTGTTGGCAATTCGTGTTGATCTCCATGACATTAGTTGGTTGCAAATGCTTTGTGGTTGAACTACAGTTGTTCTAAGCTGTCTTCAATTCTTGCTTTACATTCAAGTTTTTGTTCAACTACAGTTGTTGTAAGCTGTCTTCAATTCATTTCTCCATGTACCATCTATCAGGATCTAGGATAGTGGGATTCAGTGGAGGTTGTATCAGGTTTATTTGGGTTGGTAGATTCCTGAATGTCCACTAGTAGAGGAAGTGCATCCTATCAAATTAATATTCCAACTTTGATCTACTTAGAAAATGCTAGTATACTTGTTTGTTTTTGATAATTGAGTCGTAACCAAGATCACCCAATGCAAAGGCAGGGTTTTGTCAAAATTCCGAGTTCTTTGCTTCCAGTGCTTTGGCAAATCATTCTTAGACTGGCTTGAAGTGTCTGTTTACTTGGGTACTCACTAGTGCAATATCCAGCCGTGTGTTTGAAGCCTTAGACTGCCTAAACTAATTCTGCCTAATTATCCAGCGGTGTGCTCACTTGGGTGTTTTGTTTCCTTGACTTTTGTGCATGTGGTGTCTCTGTTAATTGGTGTGCTAACATCAGGTTTCGAAATTTAATACTGAGTACAATTTATAAAGTGGAGTCCGTGCTTTTAGTTTTTGGATGCAAACCCAAGTTACCTTTTACAAGTGTGTCCTTGCGTTTTCAAGATGATTATTAGGTCTACACAAATTATTAGAAAAGACCGTCTACTTTTATTATAAAAGTAGACCGACTCCTTGCAAGCTAAATTCTCTTAAGCTCCCTAAAAGATCAAATTAAGTTATACATTTATATGCCTTTATTGGGCCAGCATGAAAGTAGACCATCTCTCCCAAGACTAGCTGGTAAGTTTAATTGGGGAATTAAGCAACATAAACTTTACTCTATAATTGTTTTTGATACTTGTAATGCCAGCGAAGTCTCTGTGAACATGTCTGAACCAAAAAGGTGCACAGGTTCTGGAGAAAATGATTTAAAATAAAAATAGATGTATGTACATATCTGTGCTATCTGACATCCTGTTCAATAATCTGATCGCTTTTATTCGTTATCTCTTTCTCCTGTCTCTGGAGAATTGGGGACAAGGAGTAGATATTTTTTGTTCTTTAAATCTTTGAATTGACTCTTGATGCGAACTCTGTTTTTTGCATAATGTAGGAACTGGAGAGGAAGAAACAGGAACTTGAAGCTTTGTTAATTGAAAATAGGGTTTGAGAGACATCTACGTATAGAACCCCTTGTGTCCTTGAAGCTGACCGTGGCTGTAGCTCATGTATAAAGTGTCTGATCTTTGACCTTCTGACGGTCAACAAAATAACCTCTGTTTGATAGACAAGGTTTTGCAGGATCATATTCTTTCTACCTTTGTATAGTACTATAGTTGTTAGTATGATTCTTTTCAATTCATTCTTTACTTGGGTGGATAAATGTGTGGGTTATTACTTGTTAAGCCAAAACATCCAACAGATGTACTGTATTATTTGGGAGAGGACAGTTTGTTGTTGTACCTTCTGGCGTAAGAGATGTTTCTTGAGCAACAATTGTGCTTGTTTTCTTACTGTGATGTTGATATTTAGAACTTGGACTGCAGTACACCTTTTTTAACTCTTGTTGTGCTAGTCTAACCTATCTGAACTCTCATATTGTCGATTCTCCCACCAGGTGCAGCTCAATATTAGTGTTCTGTTCAGGCAAATTTGATGTGTCAGGCAAGTACATTTCGTCTCTGTTTTGCTGCATACTGAGGAAGACTGCCCCGATCCCCCCGACTTAAGAAAAACTTGTTTGAACTCTGGTTCAAATGCTGTCTTCGAGAATATTATGCTAGCGGATCAGTTTGCCCCAGGCTCAAAGTAAGAACGTTTGTGCCGACAATGGCAAACACACTATGATAGCAGCCTCTCTACTTGGCTTCCACAGGAGGAAGCAAAAACACTGATATTTGTTAGCGTGATAGAAAGAGAGAAAAATCAGGGGATGTGCGTGTTCCTTATTTAAGCTTTTTTTTTTTTTTTTTATCAATGTGACCATGGGCTGGGTTATGGTTTGACCTCCATCTTGTTTTGTATTAGGCTGTGATTTGGCCTCACTAATATTTTTAGTGAGACGGTCTCACCTACATGGGGGCTAGGTAAATAAATATATAAAACGAGCAAACACATCGTTATCGAATTCATTTAACTTGAATGAAAAGAATGAAAAGAGAAACGAACCACCAAATACAGAGTAATTAACAAATCGACATTAACAATAAAAGCCCGAAAAAACCAGTGATATATTTACATGATATTCTTCCTATTCTTAATATTTAAAGCTCATCGAAAACACACTTTATTGCAATAGACTATTTGTAACCTAAAAATAGACCTATTTGTTACTTTTAAACAACTTTATCATAAAACGGGGTGGAGTAATTAGATCGACTACCGATCAGGCTCATGTCCTGAATATTGCAAATTCGAAACCTATCCTGCCTAAGCGAACCTTTTAACCGACAACTTTATGATCTAATTATTTACTTAAAAATAGATAACTCTTCCAAAGTACACAAAGTATTGTCCCTAATTGAGAATCCGAAACCTTAATAACATGTAAAAGAAATAGCATATAATTCCTAGCATTAGCAACACCGGCATCACATAGTAAACGCAGCTAGCAACAGGACCTGGGTGCTGCTCCTCATACTCCTCCATCTCCTTGTAGAGCTTTCCCAAGTCGATGCAATTACGGGATTCTACGGCACCAGAGAACCTGTTAGTCTGCAGGTACTCGTACTTGACATCGATATAGTCGACACATGACCCATGGCGGTAGATTGGGCGGGTGATGATGCCGCGGCTTCCAAGGGCGTCACGACGGCCCTTGGCGCCAACACGGAACTTAGTGGAACCGACGAGGCGGTCCATGGGGACGCATGCAGGGTTTGCGTCGTAGACCTCGATACATACAATAAGTTCATGCATGGGAAAGTCTATGGGATCATCCTTGAATATGATACTCTGGTTCCATAAAGATTTCCTAGCATACACCCGGGTTGGCAGCTTTGGGAATACTTTGACGTAGGTTCGGCCCTTTTCGAAAGCAGACAGGGTGGATGGCCCGGACCTGACAGCAAGTCTTAGATGACGAGGGTTTCTTCTCACTGGTGGTGATGATGGATATGCATATATCATATGATCAGGAGTTACACTCGTTGGAGATTCCATGGTTTCAGTATGCATGGACGACTAAGTTCGTGTTAATATCTTGTTTTTAGAACGTAAGAATTTTGTGTTTGGTCGTGCTTTATATATAGAGCAGTCTCCTATATCAATATCTTAAAGAGTCCTAAAGCTAGTACGTTAAGGACTGTTTTTTTTTTTTTTTTTTTTTTGAAGAAGGACAGCTCGGTAACTTAGGATTCCTAATATGTTCAGGACAATTTGTTAACTATATTCATAAAAGTTATCATAAATAAAATAGGAATAATAGTAAGAAACTACCTAAAAACAAATTAAGAAGAATAAATGAAAAATGGGTGATTTTTCAACCGTCATAAATATTTTATGCTCCGTAGCTATTATAAATCACTAGATCGTAGACGTTGTTAGTTGAGCTTCCTCCAAAGTAATGGATGG
Organism: Corrigiola litoralis; assembly: GCA_901111285.1. Classification (NCBI taxonomy): domain Eukaryota; kingdom Viridiplantae; phylum Streptophyta; class Magnoliopsida; order Caryophyllales; family Caryophyllaceae; genus Corrigiola; species Corrigiola litoralis. The sequence goes on from CAAKMY010065830.1 coordinate 44,965, forward strand.
TTGTGATTACAAAATTAAAAAACCAATGACCTGGACCCTTTTACCTCCATGGCTACGATTTTTTGGTAGCTATTGGGACATTTGCATAGATTTCTAGAAATCGCACGGCAATTGGAGGGCTGCAAATTTTTTTTGTACCCTTTTTTATATGCTGTTGACCAGCTTATCCTTCCTTTTTTATCAGCGAAATCACGTAAATGTCATGCAATTGAGTGAATAGTTCCAAAAAAAAGGCGCCAAGGAAAATATGAGAAACTATATGTCAATCGGAGAATCTTACCCAATCGCGGAGCATTACCGTGATTTTGCTGATAAAAAGGGAGGGTAAATTGATCCACTTGTATAAATAGCAGAGTTAATGGGGTAAATATATAAAATTTTATAACTGGATGGGGTTCTCCAATCGTTACAATTGACTTATCATTCCTCGACGAAACGTGGTTTTAAATAGATTGATTGTATATAATCTTTTAAAGCTGATCTAACTAAAGACGTTCCAAAATGTCTTGAGAGAAACCGCCTACTTCAATCTTAAAAGTAGACCAAACCATTCCGGCCCAAAAAAGACATGTAAATATAAAAACTCAATTTGGAGAGTTTAAAAACTCAGCTTTGAAATTGGTCTACTTTAAAATGAAAAATAGACAGTGTTTTCAATTAAATTGATCCGCCCCACTCCGACCCGGTTTTTGCGGGTCATAACCGGACCCTAAGATTTATGGGCAAAGCCTTTCTGACTTGGCCTGGCCCGGCAATAGCTGTTTTTCCCGTTTGTCGGTCACCTAGCTAACGGAGTTCACGAGGCACTT